>JAOPHQ010005691.1:557500-587500 GCA_030340625.1 Merluccius polli
CCGTTTATCCCGCCCACACTGCCAATGGAGCTGCGCCAGACCTTACATCTTTCTGATGTAGGTCTGGCTTGCCAGGCTATAGCTGACTGGGAGCCAGTGTAAAGACTTTAGAACTGGAGTAATGTGCTCTGATATCTTTGTTCTGGTTAAAACTCGAGCTGCAGCATTCTGAATGAGCTGCAGCTGTTTAATGCTTTTTTGTGGGAGTCCAGTCAGAAGACCGTTACAGTAGTCGAGTCTACTGGAGATAAAAGCATGAATCAACTTCTCCTGGTCTGTTTGAGACATAAAACCATTCACTCTGGATATGTTCTTAAGATGATAGAAGGCTGTTTTGGTGATGGATTTGATATGACTGCTGAAGGTCAAATCTGAGTCTATCAGCACGCCAATGTTTCTGACTTGGTCCCTAGTTTTTAGAGAGAGTGACTCGAGATGTTTACTGACGGCAGTCCTCTTCTCTTTATTGCCAAAAACAATTACCTCAGTTTTGTCCTGATTTAATTGAAGGAAATTTTGGTTCATCCAATTTGTTACTTGCTCTAAACAGTGACACAATGACTGTATTGGGCTGTAGTCATCTGAGGACAGTGCTATGTATATCTGCATGTCATCTGCATAACTGTGATAGTCTACATTAGAGTTCTGCAGAACTTGACCCAAAGGCAGCATATATAGACTGAACAGAAGGGGTCCAAGAACTGACCCCTGAGGAACTCCACATGTCATAGCCATTCGATTGGATTCATAACTTCCAATGGTCACAAAATAACTCCGCTCCTCCAAGTAGGACCTGAACCATTCTAGGACTGTTCCGCTGAGTCCTGCCCAAGTTTCCAACCTGTTCAACAATATACTGTGATCCACAGTGTCAATTGCAGCACTGAGATCCAACAGGACCAGAACTGACACCTTGCCTGAGTCAGTGTTTAACCTAATATCATTTAACACTCTAATAAGAGCTGTTTCTGTGCTGTGGTGAGGTCGGAAGCCTGATTGAAATTTGTCGAAAAGGCCACTGGAATTCAAGAATTTGCTGAGTTGATTAAATACCACTTTCTCAACGATCTTGGCTATAAAAGGAAGATTTGAGATAGGTCTGTAGTTGGTTAACATGGAAGCATCCAGCGATCTCTTTTTTTAAGAGTGGCTTAATAGCAGCTACTTTTAGGGATTTAGGAAACGTGCCCGATTGGAGTGAGCTATTTAGTATTTGTCGCAAATCTATTTGGACAGAGTTCACAATAGTTTAAAAAAAGTCTGATGGCATTTTGTCAAGGCAGCATGTTGATGGTTTTAGATGCTGAACTGTTTCCTCTATGGTTTTTTGGTCAACTGTATTAAATTCTGACATCGCAGTTGAGTTATTCCTGGGAGGTCTTAGGGATTGCGTTATTTTATTGTTTTGTTGATTTGTGCTAATATTTAACCTTATGGACTGGATTTTTTCACTGAAAAAGCAAGCAAATTCATTGCATTTTACTGTGGAAAGGAGTTCTGGAGCTATCTGTTTAGGGGGGTTTGTCAGCTTATCAACCATAGCAAATAGGGTGCGAGTGTTGTTGATGTTCTTAATTTCAGAAAAGTGTCGCTGTCTAGCCTTTACTAACTCATAGTTAAAATTACAAAGACTTATTTTGTAGAGGTCATGGTGAATTTGAAGTTTAGTTTTTCTCCACTTACACCTCTGCTTTCCTGCATTCTGTTTTTAAAGCCTTTACCATCATAGTGTTCCTCCATGGTGTTTTCTTTCTGATCAAGTTCGTCTTAGTTTTAATAGGTGCAACAGCATCCATGACATTTGAGATTTTCCAGTTAAATTGATCTAGGAGTTCATCAACTGACTCTGCACTCACAGTTGGTGACATAGCTATAGCCTCCATAAACTTTGCACTGGTATTCTCATTTATGTACCTTCTCTTAACAGACACAGAGGTTAACTGAACATTTGGAATGATCTGTAAATCAAAGAACACACAGAAATGATCAGAAAGAGCCAAGTCCTTAATATCCACAGAAGAAATGTTAACACCTTTAGAGATAACCAGATCCAGAGTGTGGCCTCGAGTGTGTGTGGGCCCTTTCACATGTTGCAAGAGGCCAAAAGTGTCAAGTAGAGCAGAGAGTTCTTTGGCATTAGTGTCCATGTTATTGTCTACGTGAATGTTAAAATCCCCTGTTATGATAAAAAAGTTATAGTCAGTGCAGATAACTGACAGCAGTTCAGCAAACTCATCAATGAATTTTCCTGAGTATCTTGGAGGTCTATAAATGATTAAAAAAAGGACTTTTGGATCACCTTTTAGAAAAAAACAGAGATATTCAAAAGAGCTAAAATCACCTAACGTAATTTCCTTGCACTGAAATACAGATTTAAAGATGGCAGCAACTCCTCCGCCTTTCTTACCAGTTCGACACTTGTTCATAAAACTGAAATTTGTTGGTGCTGCCTCATTGAGAATAGCACAACAGCTACATTCAGTCAGCCATGTCTCACTAAGAAGTAAAAAATCTAGGTCATAGGTCATAATGACGTCATTAACTAACAGTGATTTGTTGACTAGTGATCTGATATTGAGTAGAGCTAATCTTGTGGAGATAGCAGGAGACACTGGTATATTTCGAGGTTGACATGCTATACTTAATAAATTGGCAGATTTACCCTTTTTATTTCTCACCAGTTTAACCATTCTTCTGTTGCCTGTCATCACAGGGATTGAGAAGGCTATCTGAACTCCATAGGGCCCTGACTTTTCCTGGGGGAGAACATTATTGGTATCAGTATTGCAGCCTGGACCCGGCACGTATCAGTCCGACTCACAGATTATCTGAGTCAGAGGAGGTGGGGGGGCTCTGTGATGTCGTTGTGGAATGGGAGGGGGATTTAGGGGAGAAAAAATGGGATTTGGGCGTGGTGTGAGTTGGAAATCCAGAAAATGGGGGAATGGTGACCCTGGTCGAGGGATACCTGGCCGCCCACGCTGTGCTGAGGCCAGGCCGGCCTGGGAAGGCGGAGAGCACCGGGCGGCTCCGAAACCCCACACCGGTCCTGGAACCCCCGAGGCCCCCTTCACGCTCCTTCGGGGAACCCCGAGGGTCGGCGACGGAGCCAAGACGCTGCTTCAGCTGCGGGGAGGTGGGACACCTGTCCTGGGGGTGCCCCCACCGCCAGGATGTGGCCATGCTGACGGAGTCATCCGACTCCAATCCCCGGAAGCCCTGCGGTCTCCTCACGGTCTGCTGGGGCCAGACGGACGGACCCTCCGCCGTAACTCCAGTGCGGCTCAATGGGCGGGACGCCTCAGCTCTCCTGGATTCGGGCAGCGCGGTGAAGCTGGCGCGGCCCGAGTACGCCCCGGGTCCTCTCCTCCCAGGGAAACTCGCCGTGACCTGCATCCACGGAGAAACCCGGCAGTATCCCACGGCGAGTATAAGCATGCAAACCACCAAGGGAGTATTCCAGGGGACGGTGGGGCTTGTGCCGGAGCTGCCCATAGAGGTCCTTATTGGGCGGGACGCGGCCCTGTTTCCGGCCCTGTGGCGCTCCCTGGCGGGACGGGACGGAGAACGGGGCCAGCCCCGCAGCCGACGACCCCGCCACAGCCCCCCCCTATGTGGTTTCCAGGAAGGAGAGCCAGGGGATTCCACTGATCCCCTCTCCGAGGGGGCAGCCAGTGCCGCTGCTGAAAGGGCCGAGGAGGAGTCCCGGGCCACGGGTCCCGAGAGAAGACCCCTCTCACCCGCCGAGGAGGGCGACGACCTCCTAGAGATGTTCCCCTTGGGCTCGGATGCCCCACCCCTGCCGGCACGGCTGACGGGACGGTTTGGAGCCGCGCAGCTAGAGGACCCCAACCTCGCCAGCGCCTTGAGCCAGGTGGCAGTGGTGGACGGCCAACCCGTGCAAGGGGTAAGACCTTTAACCCACCCCTTCTTTGCCATTAAAAACCAGCTCCTGTATCGGGTGGTGATGGAAGCCGGAGAGCAGGTCGAGCAGCTGCTGGTGCCTCGCGCGTTCGCCCCATCAGATCTCCAGCTAGCGCACAGCCACCTACTCGGCGCTCACCTCGGCGTGGAAAAGACCCTCGAGCGGGTGGTCGCCCGCTTCTATTGGCCAGGAGTGAAGAAGGCAGTGGAGGACCACTGCCGGCAGTGCGCCGAGTGCCAGATGGTAGCCCCTCGACCGCACATAAGAGCCCCACTAATCCCCCTCCCCATTATAGCGACTCCGTTCAGCCACATCGCTATGGACTTGGTGGGACCCCTACCAAAGAGCAGCGGCGGGTTCCAGTACATCCTAGTAGTACTGGACTATGCCACTCGGTATCCCGAAGCCATCCCCCTCCGCACCATGGCCACGAAGGGCATTGCCAGAGAGCTGGTCCTGATGTTCACCCGAGTCGGCATCCCGGAGGAGATCCTGACCGATCAAGGTACCCCGTTTATGTCAAGATTGATGCGAGATATGTGTAGATTACTCCGAATCAAGCAGCTACGCACTTCGGTATATCACCCCCAAACTGACGGACTGGTGGAGAGATTCAATCAGACACTAAAGAAAATGCTAAAAAAGGTGATGGAATTGGACGGGAGGAACTGGGATCAGCTCCTCCCCTTTTTGATGTTCTCTATCCGCGAAGTACCACAGGCCTCCACCGGTTTCTCCCCATTCGAACTGCTGTACGGGAGGAGGCCCCGGGGACTGCTGGACTTGGCCAAGGAGGCGTGGGCGCACCAACCCTTCCCCCATCGCACGATGGTCGAGCACGTTGAGGGGCTCCGCGACCGGATGGCTACCCTCTGGCCCCTGGTGCGGGAACATATGGCCGAGGCCCAGACGGCGCAGGCGCGGGTCTACAACCGGGGGACCCAACCATGGGAATTTCAGGTGGGAGATAAAGTGTTGGTCTTGGTCCCCACTGTGGAATGCAAATTCCTGGCCCGATGGCAGGGGCCCTATGAAGTTATCGAGAGGATGGGAGAGGTGAATTACAGGGTGCGACGGCCTGGCCGACGACAAGAGACGAAAATATACCATATCAATCTCCTGAAAAGGTGGGTGGCCCCCGAGGCTCTGCTCTCTCTCTCTCCCCACCAGGAGCCCCCGCCGGGGGAGCCGGCAACCGTTCCAATAGGAGAACAGCTCACCCCCCGGCAGAAGCAGGACCTCCAGGAACTGATACAACGGCACGGGAAGGTGTTCTCCACCGAGGCGGGCTACACCACCCTCATCGACCACCCCATCCTCACCACCCCCGGAAGGAAGGTAAAACTAAGGCCCTATCGAGTCCCTGAGGCGAGAAAAATCGCCATAAAAGAAGAGGTTAAAAAGATGTTAAAAGCAGGAATCATAGAGGAATCAAGGAGTGAGTGGTGTAGCCCCATCGTTCTGGTGCCCAAGCCAGATGGGACGGTACGGTTTTGCAATGACTTTCGCCAACTTAATGCAATATCACAGTTCGATGCATACCCCATGCCCCGAGTAGACGAGCTCATCGAGCGACTGGGGAAGGCCCGATTCATCTCAACGCTGGACCTAACGAAGGGGTACTGGCAGGTGGCCCTCTCCCCGGAGGCCCGGGAGAAGACAGCCTTCGCGACCCCCGACGGCTTGTTCCAGTATGTCCGACTCCCGTTCGGATTACATGGGGCCCCAGCCACCTTCCAACGGCTGATGGACCAGGTGCTCCGTCCCCACCAGGAGTACCTGGACGACATCGTGGTCCACGGGGAGGAGTGGGGAACCCACCTGGCTCAGCTGAACGCGGTGCTTCAGGCTCTGAGGGAGGCGGGGCTCACAGCCAACCCCAAAAAGTGTTGCCTCGGCCTTCAAGACGCCAACTATCTGGGGTTCACCATTGGACGGGGATGTGTGAAGCCCCAGGTAGGTAAGGTCGAGGCTATCCGCGAGTGGCCCCGCCCCCTCAGCAAAAGACAGGTGAGAGTATTCCTGGGCTTAGCCAGCTATTACCGCCGTTTTGTTCCCCACTTCTCCTCCATTGCAGGCCCCCTCACAGAGCTTACACGGAACCAACAACCGGACCGGGTGAAGTGGACCCCAGAGGTAGAGAAGGCGTTCCTGGCCCTAAAAAACGCCCTCTGCTCCGACCCGGTGCTGGTGACACCGGACTTCGCCCTCCCTCTCGTGGTCCAGACCGACGCATCGGAGACCGGGGTGGGTGCCGTCCTTTCACAAGTAAGAGAAGGTGAGGAACACCCCATCACCTTCATTAGCCGTAAACTACTGCCTAGGGAGAAGAATTACTCGACGGTAGAAAAAGAATGTCTGGCAATCAAATGGGCAGTAGACAAACTGAAGTACTACCTATTGGGACGGCAGTTCACCCTGGTCACCGACCATGCCCCGTTGGTATGGATGGCCCGAAACAAAGACAATAACGCCCGCGTCACACGCTGGTTCCTGGCCCTACAACCATATGCCTATTCAGTCATTCACAGGCCAGGAGCGGCGCATGGGAACGCAGACGCCTTGTCCCGGCGGGACGCCTTGAGCAGTTGGACCGCCCCTCCCACGGGGTCGGAGCTGAGGGGGGGGGTATGTGGCGCCCGCCGGGTACAGGTAAGGAGGAGGGTATGTGGGAAGGTGGTAGATGGGGTGTATATTGCACCATGCCATCTGGTGGCCGCAGAGCACTTTTCACTCTCCCCTCTGTCAAAAGGAAACACGACCATATATGGACGTCTAACGAGACCAGGAAGCGGAGCAGCTGCAGCCACTCACCCTAATGAGGGGAGAGAAGATAAAAGCTGGAAGAAGTGGACCAAACTGGGAAGGAGTAGCTGGAGAGCAGTATGGTGGTAGTAAGTAGAGAGAGAGAATAAAGCCCTTTTCCCCAGGAGGACCCCGTTGGCCGATCGACCCTTGCACCGTCTGAGAACCCGCCCGTGTACCGACCCCCGCCTGTCTGACATCCCTCCCTCCTGCCGAACCCTGGACCGTCTGAGAACCCGACCCCGTGCACCGAACCCCACGCTCAACCCCCGACGACGAGTCCAGAGCCTGAGCCCCCTCAGGACCGACCCCCCCCTCCGCGGCGGCGGAGTTTTCCCCTCTCTCCCCCTCTCCCGAGTCTACAATAAATTTGGTTAATTGTAAAACTGGTGTGGACAGTCAACTGTTTTCCAATACTGGTCTGGTGGCACCTCTTCTCCTCCCCGAGGTTGCCACAATATATATATATATATATATATATGTGTGTGTGTATATGCCAAATATTAAACTTGTTCTATAAAGTTTTCTATTCACTCAACCTGAAAAAAAAAAACTAACCTGGAAAGGTGCAGTGTGTAAAATATAGTGGCGGTGCGGTTGCAGATTACAACCAACTGAATGCCCGCCCGCCCGCCCGCCGCCCGCCTCAAACGCCATAAACTGCTACAGAGATGTGTGATTATTATAATACACCACCACAGTAGAGCTATACTGCTATAAATCAAATGTTACATTCAGATTTGATGGTGGGATGTTCCTGGCGGGATACACTGCGATTTACTTTTGTAGAGCTAGCAGGTTTAATTGCACTTCAGTTAGGCTGTTGTTTAGGGCAGGGTACTTTGTAATTCGCCTATTGTGTAGAAATATTGACCAAACAATGGCTCTATAAAGAGGAGTGCTGCTGCCCGACAGTTACTGTGTGTTCACATCAGAAGCGAATTAAGCTGCCAAATCACCGGAAGTCATTCACTTTCTATGGGCAAGAGCGACCAAAGCGACACAAGCGACAAACGCTACCAGCGGCAAAAGTTGACCAGAGCGACCAAAAAAAGTTGAAAACGGCTGAACTTTAAATGCAAATTACTATGACGCATTTCGGCTGCAAAACACTGACAACCAATCGGAATGTAGACGCTCTTCACTTGCGTGGATCCCAGGGAACACCGGCACTTTGGTTAGGTACATCATGAGCTACTTGAGCGACAAACGCGAACGACAAAAGCAAACAGAAATATTTGCAGCAATACTTTATGAGCAACCAAAGCGTCTTTGCAGCTTAATACACTTCTGATGTGAACAAACAGTTACACTTAGAAGCTTAATATTCAATATTTTTAACTAAAAAAACACTTTCAAACTACATAAACTGCTATTGAGATTATTTTAATACACCACCACAGTAGCGCTATGCTGCTATAAATGTCATTTTCAGTTTTGATATCGGGACATCCCTGGTGGGTGGACATTATTGTAAAACTTATTGAACGCGGGGGAACTCCACCCCCCGGGCCAGCTACTAAACATTGGCGCAACAATATGCAACTACTATTTCTCTACAGCCGTTTGTCCGTTCTGGGCTACTGTAGAAACATGGCAGTGCAACATGGCGGCGTCCGTGGAAGGGGACCCGCTCCACATGTAGATATAAACGGCTCTTTCTAAGCGAACAAAAACACGATTATTATTTTCAGGTCATTATACACTAATGAAACCATACAAAATTATATTTCATTTCCGCCAAGTCCATTCGACTAGATGCCACGAAATTCTACACACTGGACCTTTACTACTACTACTACTAGTACTACTACTACTACTACTACTACTACCACTACTACTACCACTACTACTACAACTACTACTACCACTACTACTACTACTATACTACTACTACTACTACCACTACTACTACTACTATTACTATACTACTACTACTACTACTATACTACTACCACTACTACTACTCCTACTACTACTACCACTACTACTACTACTACTACTACTACTACTACTACTACTACTACTACTACTACTACTACCACTAGGCTACTACTACTACTATTACTATACTACTACTACTACTACTACTACTACCACTACCACTACCACTACTACTACTACTACTACTACCACTACTACTACTACTACTCCTACTACTACTAGGCCTACTAAGATAAGATGTAGGCATGTAAAGCCTAAATCTCAGACTGGAAATTAGGGAATTATTAGTAGGCTATTAATACTACTAATATAACTTACTAATAGTGATAATGATACTACTAATAAAGGATAATAATCTTATTCGACGTGTGAACAGGATAAAACAAACATTAAAAGTAGAGAGAGAGAGAATATCTAAG
This sequence comes from Merluccius polli, assembly GCA_030340625.1. NCBI lineage: Eukaryota > Metazoa > Chordata > Actinopteri > Gadiformes > Merlucciidae > Merluccius > Merluccius polli. The sequence goes on from JAOPHQ010005691.1 coordinate 566,594, forward strand.
TAGTTTACAGTGCGTGTGGCAAAAGTTCGTGTTTCACAGGCAAGGAAATATGTGAACGTTTCGGAAACAGTGAAATAAATCCGCCGGTGACGGTTACAGGCACACACACATGACAGCCTACACACACACACACACACACACACACACTGCTGTAGGCTGCACTTCTTTGCGCCGCAGACTGCGCGCACATGCTCAGTGCGCACCCGGACTCGTTGAAGAGCGTCCGCCGCCACACCGCTCTAGCATTACAGCAGGAGGAGGAGGAGAAGCAGGAGGAGCAGTGAAACGACCACACGCATCATGAGCGACACCGCCGAGCCTAGATGAGACGTCCGCCAGCGGGCGTCTGACCCAGCTCTGCTGGGCAAGAGGAAGCAGCAAGGTGCATGCGTCTGCGCCCTTCTCCTCCTTCCTCGCCCGTTCGCGTTGCGGTCGTACTCGTGCCGTTTCCACGATGGTACTGAGCAAGGTGAAGGCCTTCGCGATTTACTTCGACAACCTGAACGAGCACCACCTGCCCGTGTTCTCCGGTGGGGACCAGATCTCAGGGAGGGTCGTGGTGGACGTCACCGAGGAGGTGCGCGTGAGGAGCCTCAACGTCCACGCGAGAGGAGTCGCCAAGGTCCGGTGGACAGAGTCGCGCAACACTGGGGCCAACACTGCCTACACTCAAAATTACACTGAGGAAGTGGAGTACTTAAACCATTACGACAACTTGATAGGAGAGGAGAGAGGTAAGGGGCATTTATCACCATGCACCTTTCATTCTTCCCACCGACAAAAATGACGACTGATCAAGGTTGTAGCTGTCGCAGTGTTGTTGCAGATGTGTTTTAGGTTGTAGACCATTGTAGAAGCTGACACGTCCACAGTGTGCTGTGTGGTCATCGTGTTGTTGTGTCAGTCATTTCCAGCGTCTTGTGAATTTAGCCTTTAACCATTGCCTCAGTTTACGCACAGTGCTTTCTTAGTGCCCGCGTCCCTGACTGTGGTGCTGATGCGACAGCTGATAGGACCTATTGATGTAATCTAAGGTGTTCACACGGTATCCTCTCATAAGATCTCATACCCCACTGTATATGATTAACAACACGTCGTGGACTTGTCTTATATACATGCCCTGTCGTCAGAAAGGGGTTTGAAAATTATTTTGTATATGAGTTAAAATAAGTTAGTAGCCTATGTACACCGTCATTAATGCTGACCCAGAAAAGTATCGCAATCGCGACAGGAAAACCACGACATTCACTCGCCCCAAAACGGTTAACAAACCCAACCGATGTTAGTCTAACACTGTCGACCATTACAGGCGATAATATTGAATTGCACATTGGATGTTTTCTCTGTCCCTCCGAGGAAATCAACATGTAGGCTACTCAGGCAACTCCCTTTGTTAGAAGCGGTTCAAACCTGTTCACAACCGGCAGTCTGTGGACGTGCGTGTGCGTGTGTATGGGTGGAGGGGGCACGGCAGGGACACGGCTCTCAGATAAGGCAATATATATGCTGAATGACATCATCCTCCCTCTAATCGAAAAAGAAGTGTTAGTGTGTCAATGACATTATACTCCCAACTGAATTTACATGCAGCTCGCATATCCTATGGCATTATGATTTTGACGAGGGCTGTCCATCCCGCTGTATACATCTAACATATAGCCTACAGTAACCATGGGAGTTACTATACATAATAATGGATAGATAGATTCATAATTGCTCTACGCGATGAACCCTTTTTTTCGCAAATGGCCAAACCGCCAAGACGAAACAAAGAAGACAGTCAACTAACGACAAGCAGCTGAGAATCATGTTGCTATTTATTTAATCATTTCTTTATTTTAAGATCGTCTCCCTTCAAACGTTTATTTCACTGACTTGGTGGAAGAAATGATAAATCTCTTTTATAAAGGATATTGATTTTTGTAAGAAATCATCAACAGTTGTGAAGTGAAACATCGAATTGGGGGGGGGGGGGGGGGGGGGTGAAAGTATATTTAATGTTTACAACATCAAATACAATTCCGTGGACCCAAGACTCAACACCCCTGGTTTATGTTTGTTTATGTCTGTTTAATCTACTTATTGCACTATTGTATTAAATAAAATGTAACCTGCTGAAAGTCCTTAATAAAATCAACATGGATGTACCATATCTTTGGTTTTGTTTTTATTCTTTATTTCCTGGTCTGGTACTCAGTAGTTTCTACCTGTGGTTTACTGTGAAACACCTCTTCTCTTCTCATCCTTCCAGTAGTCCACATGCTCAGAGGAATGGGGGGGCGGGGACAAGGCTTGGGTCTGCCCAATGGCGGTCCTGGCACTAATTTATGTGTCACATTTCCTCCAATAGGAGGCTAAGTAGTAATGCATGCGTTTGAGTATCCGGCTGAAGGAAGCTGCTTAGTCTGGTTCATACCGGTCTGCTCCTGCTTCTCTCTACCGTGTTGTCAATGACACACACACACACACACACACAAGCAAATACATACATACTCACATGCAACGACACACACACAGGCTCTACACTTACAGGCACTTTATGACAGTTATACCAAAGAACCAAAGAAGGAACAGATGCAACATGCCACCGACGCACAATGAGTAATAAAAATAGAAAACACAGCTAGTGAGTCTCAACCCGGTTTGGCATGTGGTGAAGAAAGATCACGTTCTTTCTCTATCGCAGGGCTGGGCTGTATTACTTCCACACACTGGAACTTCTCCAAGCAGAGTGGGTTTTCAAATATGACACAAAAATACATATGGAAATCTGTATTTACAATTCTGCTGCTAGGACATATCCCCACTTAGAAACAACATGTGTCATTTACAGTGAAAAAAAAGAGTGATCATTTTGTTACTTGAAATTCGTGTTTGGAAGGTTGATTGAAATTAATCCAATCTCAACCTCAATAATTTGCGGTTATTGAGGACATTTTTATGGGGAAAAAATCTCAGGGTATAATAAAATTGTTATTGTAAACATTCCTTAAAAAGAACTATGAGTTCTTCCTAATGCAACCAGAAAAATGAAATAGCTTCAAGTCATAAAAAAACTGTTACATTTCACTGGAATAGTCCTTCGATGCTCTTTGTGTTATCAATAGGTCAGTAAGATGTCGGTAGTTGATTGTCACCAAAAGCAACATTGCCAGATCCCGCCAGTAAAAACAAGTAACATCAGCCATCAAACTAACCTTCAAGTACAGATTGATTATTGATTGGTTAGATTTTGTGACATCATGAAGTTCAGATTATGTGAGACATGAAGCTACTAATCTGGCTATGGATGACTCAGATTAGGAATACATCCATTCACCTGGATATAATATAGCTTTTTTTAGACTTGATATTGCCTTTTTTTTTGTCCTTGTTGACAATCACCAGGACACTGTTGCTAGGATACAACAATTTATTGAATAAAACAGCAAAAAACTAAAGTGGGTCAAATACCAAGGCATAAACAAAACAAAGTGGTTCATAACAAAACAATGTACTTGAACAACATGCCTCCCACAAGCACTAACAGTATGTAGATACTTTCAGAAACAGCTGTATTTACACGTCTTCTCCTATCCCGTCAAAGCTACTGAAGTCCTCATTTAAATCTGACACACAAGATAGGCCGAGTGAGATAACCAGAGTCAGTCCTTCTGAACCCGGAGACCAACCCCCCCAGCTAACAGTCTAGTCTAGACTGGAGTGTGTTGGCACCAAGTGTGTTGAACGGTGCATTTGGAATCTTGTTTCTCATGTCTTTCAGATGACCAGAGTCCCGACGAAGGATTCACTGTTCTCTGCACAGGCATGCACGAATTTGCCTTCAGCTTGAACCTGCCTCAGATGTAAGTAGAGGTTGGCATACACAAAAGATTAAATACTAAAAAATAACTAAACACCCACACACTGTGAGAGAGAGAGAGAGAGAGAGAGAGAGAGAGAGAGAGAGAAAGACACGCACACGCATACCACGGTGTCAAAGTGTGTCATCAGATGTGCAGTATAACTAGGTCATTCTGTACACATAATAAAGAAAAGAAAGAAAAAGTAGCTAAATAAGTAAAGGTATTAAAAAAAAGTATAGTCTAATAGGAGTCTAACCTAATGAATGACTTGCATCTCAAAGGAATTCACTGTAAGTCGTTTTAGATAAGTGTCTGCTAAATTACTAAACAGTTATGGTAAAAAATAAAATATGGTGCAAGAAAAAAAAGATATACTGTACAATAAAGTGATGGATAATTATGATGTGGAAATGTATATCCTGTACCTCCTCCTCCTCTCCCTTCTCCACCTCCACCACCCACCACCACCACCCTCGGGGTTGAACTCCTGTCCTGACAGGCCCCTGGCCACGTCCTTCGAGGGGAAGCATGGCAGTGTGAGATACTGGGTTAAAGCAGAGCTCCAGCGCCCCTGGTTGCTTCCTGTTAAAGTGAAGAAAGAGTTCATCGTCTTTGAACACATCGACATCAACACGCCACTGCTGCTGGTGAGCGCAACGCACGTACACACACACGTCGAAATACCCTTTGTTAGTTTGCGTTGTGATGTATTGGTCCTGTATAGATGAAGTAATACATAGAATATGCATACAAACGTTTTCAGTTACAAGCAAAAACCTTCCAGGATAGTCTTCGAGTGACTATGGTGCTGACTCCCAGCTGAAAGGTTCTGGGTTCGATCCCTAATCTAACCTGAAGAGCATGTGTGGTGGAAAAAACCGCATCTAACACTTAAACTGAAGAAGAGAGGTTGAGAGAGACGAGGTCTGAAGATATAAGACTTTATTATCACTTGCAAGAAGTAACAACAGAATCTGAGTTGGTTTGCAAAGAACTCCTGAGCCGCACCCGGACCCCTTCTTTTAACCCCCTCTGTAGGTCCAGAATGTCGGGTTGGAATGTGCACTTGTTCATTTGTTTATTCCTAATAAGGATCCCTTAGTTACTCCTACACTGTAGATAGTGCAAAGAACCCATACTGTCTGCAGTCCCTGACGTCAGTTACAATAACAAACCTTCCACCGCTAAACCAGGCCATAAGTTAAAGGGGGATGTTTGCATTAACAAACCTTCCCACGTCATACGGCTCACGGCCAACATAGCACTTATTCCTATCTGTTAGTTTTGTTTAGAATAAAGCACCATGTACTTGCTGACCCCTGTTTCACGCAACTTACTTCGTTCATATAGCATATTAGGCAAGATAATGAATGTTCTTTCTTATTTAATGGTAAAATATAATGAATATATTTCTGTTAAATGTATAGTAAATAACTAGTAAATTTCTCCCATATATCCCCCCTTTGGGACTTACTAAGTCCCAATGTCAACTACCATTACCTTAATAACCCAAAGTTACAGATGACTACTTTCCAGACTGCTAGATAAACGAACAGTATTCACATTTGATTACCTGGAAAAAACATCTTGCTTTCATTACCATCATAGGAATTTCAACCTGTGCCAGGGTTTTCAACCTGAACCTTTCAATGAAGCAAGTTAAAAAAGATTACCAAATGTGCGATACCCTATAAGTTTTTCGATCCTCTGAGTTGGTACCCATAAGGACAATACATAAACGTATATAAAAACATGCAACACAAAACTCAAAAGTCAACATAAAACACTTTAGCATACGTAGGCCTATATCAAAATACATATTAATTCAAAACACCTTAATATTATGACAAATTAATGTAGTAAATCACACAGCATAATGAATTCAGTTATAAATGTCATGTAAGCAGCAGCCTGTTATTTAAGTAGAGCCTTGCATGTGTCGTTTTCTATATAAGTCGTGAAAAACATCTACATCATTATCTCTCCACAAACCATGACCTAGACAAACATCATATAAGTACTTCAAAGAATGCATTACACAAAATTAAACAAACTTACAGCATGCAATAAAAGTCATCCTTACAGGAAGTATGTGACACAAAATAAGAAATAAAAACTCAATTCTTACAACATGCATGGTCGTGGATGATCAGGTGATCTTCATGTATTGGTGTGCTGTATGTATGTGGGGGGTTTTAGGCAGTATTGTAGTCGTTGCTCCAGCTGTCACCAGCCTCTTCATGTCCGGTTATGGTATGAGTTCAGTGTTCATTCTGCGTACCAAGGGCCCACATGGAGAGGTTCCTAGCACGTGCACATGCGGGCCCCCTTGAGGCCAGGTCAAACCTTGGATCTCTCCCTTTCCATATCGTCGTCATCCCTCTAAGCACGCTGGCTTTTGTTCCCAATATACTCCCATTCTACTCCTTTCTCCTCAACTATGCCTTTGGTCATAAGGAACATTTGTTTGTTTAGCCTAGATTCTATCGTGGACCTTAGTACTGGAATACAACAACAAAAAATCAATCCCATCATTGTGAATACAATCAAAAGAACTAATCCTATTTGAGCCAATATTGTTCCCCATTTACCCATACGCAGTTCTAGCCATGACATCCAATCATTCCCATGTCCCGCATTGTTTTTAACCTCCTGTCTTAGCTTAAGTTTATTCATGGCAAGTGTGAATGTTCCGTTCGGTGAAGTATTATTTGGGATAAAGGTACAACACATTTCGCCTATGAGTTCACACACTCCTCCCTTTTCCGCTAAGAGCCAATCTAATGCTTGCCTGTTTTGCCAAACCACAGCGCTTGTGGCTTTCAACTGTTCACCTAAAGCGGAAAAAGCCTCATCCGTATAGTTAATAAACCGTTGTTGATTATAATAATTGTAGTCAATCCATTCTGCGTTTTTTACTAGTCCTTTTATTGGTATGTTAGCTTCAATTCCTGCAACTACTTCGTTCCTGGCCTTGTATATGTTTGGTATACCTCTGGGTTCTGCGTTCTTCCTAGTCATGTTCATAGTTTACTACGTATAATGCACTTTGACAATTTTTACTACATAAATAGCAATTTATCTGCATCTATCTGTTTTCCAGTGAACTCCACCCATTTATTCCAACTATTTTCTCCTACTTGATTATACAATTGGTCAAAGGTTTTCTTTTTAAGTTTACGTTGATTTCGCTCAGATTTATCCTTTTATTATAGCTCTTATTGTTTTGTTCTCCTGTTGTTGAGAAGTTATTATTATTTTCGATTTTATCATTATATTGAGTTGAATCTATTTTATCAGTAATTGGGTTTGGATCTATTTTGACTATACCACGTTGGTCCTCGGTCACACAAGAGACTTCTACATTTGGTTTTAAGTCTAGTATTATTTCTGACTCTACATGCGGAAACCTCTTTTTTAATTCTAATTTATACGCACTACTATCTGATCCCATTGATCTCTTGATTCTACTGTTATACACCACTACATTGGTTCTTGCCGAATGTCTATTGTACATTGAACTTGTCCCCAGGTTACTAAGTTATACTTTGGGTGTATGGCTACCTATCATGACAGTAAGAGTAATTTGCTCATCTGCATAATTCTCATTTTGAATATATAATTGAATATATATTTGAACATATAAGGCAACTTGATTTTCTGACCTTTGCATGTTTAACTCTTTCCGAATATCTCGGGGCTGGCCTTTTCTGCAACACATTCATGCTTTCTCTAGTAATACCACTTGATTCCTGGTTGGTCCAGATCTGCTCTATTGTTGTGGTTTCACTCTTCCTCTGGATCCGTCTCTGGGCCTGTAGAATTTACCAAAGCCCGCAGAGGATCAGCAGCAGGCTCGTCAGCCTCAGCATCATCATGTGGCTGTTGTTCCAGGCCGGTCTATGTCTGGTCCTGGGGTGGTTGGTCACTGCCGGGTACACCTGCACCCAGCTCCTCCTTGCGGTCCTCCCTCGTCCTTGGTTGAGCGGCTTTGGTGCTGTGAGGTGGTACCAGGTGGACCTCCCTTCCACCTCGATGGCTGTTGGCGTTGCGTTGGTGACTTTGTATGGACCTTCTCTCCTGGGCTCGTTCCACTTTCTCCGGAACACCCTTAGGTACACCTGGTCGCCTGGTCCCACCCCCTTGGTGGGTCGTTTCTCCACCTCTGGAATTCTGTTTCTCCTATTAGAATACAGGCTTGTGCATGGAAGTCAGTTGTCTGATATACTTTTTCAATTTTATTTATAATTGTTCTAATGGGGGCCCCTTGTGGGGCCCTCGAAATGTAGGTGAAAGCATGGGTCGACCTGTAAGCATTTCATGCGGGGTTAGCTGGTCATTCTGTTAGCTTGCATGCGATAACTCATTAGTGTTAGTTGTAGTGCATCTACCAATTCAATTTTCACTTGCAGAGATGTTAATTTCTTGAATGTCCCATTCACTCTTTCCACCGTTCCTTGTGACTGGGGATGGTAAACACAACCCAATCGCTGTTTGATGTGTGACTGCTGCACCACACTTTTCACAGTTTTCCGAATGAAAGCTGATCCATTGTCTGATCTAATTTCTAATTGAATTTCAAACCTTGGCAAGACTATTCTAGATAAAAACTTGATTGCAATAGTCACACTTTGATCTTTTATTGGGACCGCTTCTACCCATCTGCTGAATCTGTCAATTGACTATTAGCATGTACCTTTTACCATATACACTTTCGATCATATCAACATAGTCCAAGCCCATATGTCTAAATGGTCCCCTGGGTGTGGGAATATGTCCCAATGGAGTAGTGCTTGTTTTTCATACGTAGTTTTCCGCACATACTTCACAATCGTTGAGCTGATTATCAATCATTGTTTGCAAGTATGGTGACCAAAAACCTTGTTTTCTGATTTTAAACCTTGTTTTCTGATTTCCTTCATTACCTCCCCCCTTGCGCCATGGTGAAAACCATGCGCATCTTTAATGAGAAAATGTACCAGCCAGGTAGGTGCAACAAAATGTCCATGAGCAACATGCCATGCACCTCTGTCAATGGCTGATTATGAGTATCCAACACCTTGTTTAAGGCCTAGTTAGCTAAATAATTACCTTCTGCCCGTATCCCTCCTAAGGTGCTATTCCCTTTAACCTTAACTACAGCCAATCTAGTAGAAAGGGAAATTGCAGCCAGTAAATCCTAAACCAAATTTTGATATGATATGGGTTTCCCATCAACCGCTTTTAAATCACGCTGTTACCAAATTTAAATCATGCACTATACCGAAAACAAACCGCAAATCCTTATATACCCTAAAAATGACCTGTCCTAGTTATTGCCACATATTCGCTGCTTAAGCCGGAATCTATCCTATCCTCCACCTTTCAACCCAAATGGTTTCTCCTCGGATGGTTTCATCTTCTCATCACTTCATGATCAAGTGAGTCAGCGCTCAGCGACTTGGCCAAGTACTCGTGACTGTGCCTGCCTTAGGTTGTCCCGCGGTTTCAAGGTGGGATCTTACCCGTCATAGGCTAACCAGCCTTCCCTACTGGCCTGTTGCAGGATGCTGTGTATGGGAATAAATCCCTTCTGATTCTTATGTTCAGCCCATTGGATAGGTGGCTGTGGAGGAGTAGAGACAGATATCTATGACAGCTATCCATGCAGTCCTGTGTATGCGTAATGGAGACACCACACAGTGTTAACGCTGTAATTTTGACGCGGTGATGGACGAAGCTAACAAATAAAGATTTTCAACATAGCATAACAGCATTAGGCGTTGGCGTTTGCAAGGTAAACCCAATTCTTCCCAATGTCAATAAACAATCTAACTTGTGCATTAGATCCCTTCCCAGCAGATTGCTGAAGTACCTTTCAATGATCACTTTAACCAGGTCATTGCAAATGTTCAGAGAACATTTATCTGACCAAAACAATTTGACAATTAAACAAATAAAACACAAACAACTAAAACAAAGACTAAACAACCTGCAATCTATTTCGACAAAATACATGAAAATCAAGATATGGCTCGCCATGACAACAGAGGCGGGACTTATGCCACGCAGTCCATTCTCCCCCCTTGGAGACACACCTCCTGTTAGACCTAGGCAACCCAAAGCAAACTTTCTTTCAACAGTTTCAACACCAAACTATGGAGGTATTTTAAGCAACCTAATGATGGACTTATTTTATTGTTACACACCAACACTGCGTATCAGGTTTTTATCTTGTAATAACTACCGCGCTCCCGCAGGGTCCTTTTAGGGCGGGTTCCTGTCTCAGTTTGGTGAGAAGGAAATTCCCTGAACTCATACACGAGTCCCCAGCGCTGGTTGACCCCTGGACTTCTGTGGACGAGCGGTAGAGGAGATAACTTTTGATTTAAATGAATAGTACCCAACTTAAATGAGCTGTTGGTCTGCTAATTGTCCCACAAAACACTAAAACACTTTAACACACACAGTTGTAAAATAAATTCACAGAGAAGACACGAAAACAAATAACAGACACTAATACATCATTGATCTCTACATGTGTACCTTCTCTGTCCCATCAGACCTTTAACTGTTCTAATGTTCACAGCGCTTTCTTTATTATGTTTTTATTCTAACCCCTCTAAGTCCTGCGATCCCCATGGGACATACTGAGCATGTTGTCCCTTAACCACTTTGCACTGTGAGGCGACCTTGTGTGTTTTAAAAGGCACCTTCAAATAAAATGTATTATCATTATTATTATTATTAGTAGTAGTAGTAGTAGTATAGGGTAAACTCCTGCATAACTCTTTGGCGCTCTTGTCTTCCTTTGCAATCTCTTAAGTCCCTCTTGTAAGTCGAACACCAGGGGATCTTGTGCTGATCTACAGCTGCTGGGCTCGGCCCCCTCCTTTTCTTTCCCTGAAGTCCCACTGAAACTCTCTCCCTCATGACTGCGCTCCGCTGTCATCTTCATCTGACTTTCTTTTAACTTTCTTCCTTTCTTACCCCCCTCGTCTCCATCTCTATTACAATCGCTATCACTACTCCACTCTTTCACTGTTCTTCTAATTCTTTTATAACAGTCCATGTATAGGGATGGGTCTCTCCCTCTCTCTTGACCATGTTTCTCTCTTTCCCTTCTTTCACTTTCTCTAACTTTTCTCTCTGCCTTCTCCGTATTCCTTCTTTTTGGAACATTCCTAATATTATCCTCTTTTTTCTTCTCACTCATAACACATCTGTAGAGAATCTTATCTCCACAGCTTCGCTTATAAGGGTCCTGATAGTTGTGGATTAAGAAACTGTCCTTGTTGTAGTTATTGGTCTCACATCCCCTGTAGGAGTTGATGTGCTAATACTATCTGTAAGTAGTAGATGCTCTCTCTTCACCTTCCACTAAAGGTGTTGTTGCAATGGCGATCGGCTGCCTAATAACTGATGCCTGTGTTGTGTCATCACCTAAATCTGTTACAAGCATTATTTTATGAATCGACGACAAGATGCACACGAGACGTTTGAGATGTTTCTTTGGAAAACAGCCCCCCGGCCGTGGAGGTCCCTTCCTTCGCCTAAGGTTCTCGTGCAAATGTAGATAAAGGAAAATAATAAAACAGAGAGTTAATGTCTATTTGAACGAACTTGCTTCATATTACTGACAAGTTAGCGCTTAAAAATAATCAATCAACTTTTACGCAAAAACACTTCTTTATCGCAGTAATGACATCTGTTAACATAGAGTTATTTATGAATTTAAAAGTCTCGATAATAAAATTCATGATCAGGTAAGGTTTCCTAGTATGTTTTTTATCCCTACTAGCCATTTCTAATATAATTTTTCTCTTTCCCCTTTTTAATTTATTTATTTCCTTTCCTTTTTTGTTAACCCTGTAATTTCTTATAATTTTAAAAGTCTCAATAATATAACTTATGATCAAGTAATGACCATCAATAAACAGAATTATTGTACTAGGCCTCATTCTGCCTTCTCCTCCCTTGCAGTTCCAAGAGTGCAGTAGGGGCGTGACCACGCGTCTGTGTAACTTGTAGCTCCTCCTAAAATCCTCACATGCGCAGTTCACTTGTTAACGTGACTTCAGAGAGAGCAGAGTCTGTCCAATGCTCTTCTGACTCGGAGGGGGAACCTGGTGGCCCCCCGACTAGAGAATTATTTGCAACGCCCTTGCAAGTCTTTCTCTACGTCAGCCAGCAGCTTCTTAATCTAAACAGTTTCACATTTTCAAAAAATGATAAGAATTCTTTCTTCAATATTTACATGAGGAGTCGTCACTCCCACAATTAGACCACTTGTCATTAATAATATTTAGAGCTCAATTTACAAATAAGTAACTTCATTCACGCATATTTAGCACACTCACGCAACTTATTAATATCTATAACCGCTGTTTATTCTACTTTTCCCTTTCCAGTCTCTCAGATATCCGTCGCAAAGAACAAACATAGACTAAAATTAGGTTTAGGCCTAATGATCCACATTAATTTTCTTACGTGCCAAATAATAGACTGGCCAACGCCTTTTATTTTTTCTTTGTCTCCTCAACCCCCACCTTTTCTGATTCCTAACTTCTCCTCTAGCCTCGATCTTTTCCTTTTTTTTTCTTCTCTGAGTTGTGGCTCCCCCGGAGCTGCTCGACCCCCACCTTTTCTCACTGTTCTCCTCTCCTTCTTCCTCACCCCTGCTCTCTATACAGGCTTCTCAAACCACTCTGCTCGACCCTATTACCTGACCCCTAGGTATACAAACACTATTCTTTATACAATTTATTTGAGCTTATTTTACTCGTTAGTTTAACAACTTTTCTTTATCTCTACCGATTGGAATGTGCTCCCCTCCCACCTTTGGCGATTCTCACTTCTGCTCTGCCTGGGGGCTTACTCCCCCCTCCCTTCCTGATCACCAAGCTCTCTATCTCTCTTATACTATTAATGTAGTAGCGGGTTGGCTTATGTACTACGAATCCAGGAAGGTTTACACATTTACTTCAGGCAAATCAAGCGTTACCAATTACTATTATTACTAATATTGAGGTGCTTCAATACTCTTTTCCAGCACTTCTCTGTCTTTCCAATTTATCTGCGACAGAATAATATAACAAAACGGGCCGTACAAGTCTCAGAGTGAAAAAACACTACCACTACTTGAAAACAGAAAGAAAAACGACTTATGCAACTTTTTATAGCGTGTCGAAAACGGTCGAATTTGTCGTGCAAGGTCCTGAGTGAAAAAACACTAACTCGCCTTTAATCACAAAACAAAGGTTGTCTCAGCCTTTCAGCTCAGACTTTTTACTTTTATGCCATTAAAAACAGATCCATACAGGCCGGAACTTCCCTGCTTACCAAACATAGATCTATATGACAAATTAACAGAAAATAAAACAAAACGGGCCGTACAAGTCTCCGAGTGAAAAAACACTACCACGGCTTGAATACAGAAAGAAAACGACTTATGTAACTTTTTATAGCGTGTCGAAAATGGTCGAATTTGTCGTGCAAGGTCCTGAGTGAAAAAACACTAACTCGCCTTTAATCACAAAATAACGGTTGTCTCAGCCTTTCAGCCCAGACTTTTATTTATTCCATAAACTGATCTATACAGGACGTCGCTACCCTGCCTACCAAAAATAGATCTATACAGGTCGTCTCTTCCCTGCCTACTGTAGAACACATAGGATTGTCCATATAATAGGCCACAGAGCGATGTCCAATTCGCGTTTACGGGACCTTACTTATACCAATCACCATGGGACAAATAAAATCATGGAGTTGTCCATATAATAGGCCACAGAGCGATGTCCAGTCGCGTTTACGGGACCTTACTTATACCAATCACCATAGGACAAATAAAATCATGGAGTTGTCCATATAATAGGCCACAGAGCGATGTCCAGTCGCGTTTACGGGACCTTACTTATACCAATCACCATAGGACAAATAAAATCATGGAGTTGTCCATATAATAGGCCACAGAGCGATGTCCAGGCGCGTTTACGGGACCTTACTTATACCAATCACCATAGGACAAATAAAATCATGGAGTTGTCCATATAATAGGCCACAGAGCGATGTCCAGTCGCGTTTACGGGACCTTACTTATACCAACTACCACAGGACTTTCCACACTCCGCTACAATGTATATAAATCACAGAGCATTGTGTGTGCATGCATGCGTCACTTCATTCCAAGTCACTCTCTCTCTCTCTCCTTTTATATGCTTTTGGTTCTTTTTTTGGAGAGACACAATACCTACCACTGGGCGTTAGAATCGGGCAGACAATGATCACACAAATTTACTAAATTAATAAGTAAGAACAATGCTTACCTTTTCAAGTTGGGTGGCCACCCGTTTTTGTGTGACCCTTGCCGGTCCTCGACCCAGCCCAGCGGCCGGCGGATCTCTGTTCTTCAATCCTGTTCGTGACGCCAAATATGTGGTGGAAAAAACCGCATCTAACACTTAAACTGAAGAAGAGAGGTTGAGAGAGACGAGGTCTGAAGATATAAGACTTTATTATCACTTGCAAGAAGTAACAACAGAATCTGAGTTGGTTTGCAAAGAACTCCTGAGCCGCACCCGGACCCCTTCTTTTAACCCCCTCTGTAGGTCCAGAATGTCGGGTTGGAATGTGCACTTGTTCATTTGTTTATTCCTAATAAGGATCCCTTAGTTACTCCTACACTGTAGATAGTGCAAAGAACCCATACTGTCTGCAGTCCCTGACGTCAGTTACAATAACAAACCTTCCACCGCTAAACCAGGCCATAAGTTAAAGGGGGATGTTTGCATTAACAAACCTTCCCACGTCATACGGCTCACGGCCAACATAGCACTTATTCCTATCTGTTAGTTTTGTTTAGAATAAAGCACCATGTACTTGCTGACCCCTGTTTCACGCAACTTACTTCGTTCATATAGCATATTAGGCAAGATAATGAATGTTCTTTCTTATTTAATGGTAAAATATAATGAATATATTTCTGTTAAATGTATAGTAAATAACTAGTAAATTTCTCCCATACATGATGCCTTAAAACGTTGTCACTGTAATTCACTGTGGCTAATAAATGCCTGCTAAATGACTAAATAGGAGTGAACAGTTTGATTTAATAAAAATACTGGTGCCTTGACAGGCCCCTCAAGCTGGGACCAAGGAGAAGACCCTGTGTTGCTGGTTCTGCGCATCTGGTCCGATCTCCATCAGTGCCAAGATAGAGCGGAAGGGCTACACACCAGGTACCCACCAAACACACTTTCACCCTTCTCCATCGCACTAACATAAAACTAAACTACCATCAAATGCTTGTATTTGGGAGACCCCGCAGAAAAAACTAACCATCAAACACACGTCACCCTTGTCGATCACTCTACCAATCAGCTTCAAGCGTTTGGCTTGCAAGACCTTGCCAAAAACACTCCATCCTACACAGAACTGTGATGCTCTCTCTCCTGATCTCTCTTCTCTCTGAAGGAGAGTCCATTCAAATCTTTGCAGAGGTGGAAAACTGTTCATCGCGCGTGGTTGTCCCCAAGGCTGCCCTCTACCAGACGCAGACCTTCTACGCCAAGGGGAAGGGCAAGCAGATCCAGCAGCTGGTGTCCAACCTGCGCGGAGACCCCCTGCCCCAGGGCAAGAGCCAAAGCTGGGAGGGCAAGTCCCTGAAGATCCCCCCCGTGTCTCCTTCCATCATTGACTGTCCTATCATCAGAGTGGAGTACGCACTGGTGGTAAGGGCGGAGTTGGAAAAGTTAACAAGGTGGATTGGTGGTCACACATCCAGCATGAGAAACTTTTATATCTGTGCATGTGTAATCGTCGTCTTCATCGTCTTCATGTTATAAAAAAACCATTTGCACCAACTGGTATAAACACAAGTAGCATAGGTTGTTGTTGCTGTTTAGGAAGTCATACCCAAAGTCAGAAAACTTTATTTTTGTAGTCTTAGGCCATATAAACACAGTCACCCTCAAGCCAGTTAATACATGCATTTCTATTATCTAGTTTAGGCTATATGTCTTTTACCATATTTATACATAGGAGGGTAGTCTGGTGGTTCGAGTGTCTTGACTATCAGCTGAAAGGTTCTGAGTTCAACCCCAATCTCCGCAGGTTCCTTGAACAAGATGCCTAACCCCTTACCTGCTCATTAATGACATGCATCTCAAAACATTCACTGCAAGTCACTTTGCATGCTAAATTAGTAAATAGTCCAATATAGAAACAATGTATCCTAATCCTAATAAAATAGGACTAATTTTCTGATTGTTTATATTTGAATGTTCTTTCTGTTTCCTGCGGCCTGTAGGTATATGTGGACGTTCCAGGGGGTTTGAACTTGAACCTGTCGTTGCCGTTGGTGATTGGGACGATTCCCCTCCATACCTCCTCCAGCAGGACCTCCAGCATCAGCAGTCAAACCAGCACCTTGAGGTGGAGTCTCCAAGAGAGACCCGAGGGTACGTATGCAGCCATACACACATAGATTCATAGATCGATACATACATACACACTATACACACAAAGATACACAGATACATACACATGTACATACATACTGTATGCAGATACATGTACGTACACACACACACACACACACTTAAATGCATACGTACATACACAAACACATATACTTACATACGCACGCATGAATGCTCACACACTCGCTCTCTCACACATATACACACACACACACACACATTACGTAATTTATGATGAATGAGCTCCTATATCTGATGGACAAGTCGTGTGTGTGTGAATGCGGCAGCCCCTCCGGACTACAGCGATCTGGCCGTATCAGAGGAGCACAGACGGGACTGCCTGGAGGGCTCTGATAGGTCTCAACCACAGGAAGAACCACAAGGATCGCTGCTCGCGTACATCACCGAGTTCAGATATCTACCACCCCCACTCTACTCAGAGGTAACGCATGTGTATGTATGTGTGTGTGTGCCGGATTGGGTTGTGCATGCGTCATTCCGTGCATGCTTGCGTCAACTAACCTATAAATATGATAACCCAGTGACTCTTGGGGGTGGGTGCCATGGGGGTGCTTGGAAGTATTTACATTTTGCTTTTTTGAAACCACAAAAAATGATGTAAATTATGAATATTTGTTGGATTTGTTAAATATGGTTAGGGTTAGGGGGATGTGTGGATTTTTGCTGATCAATAAAATTGAGACCAGAAATAGAAGTACAGCCAAGGCACATGGATGCATTATAAGAACTGGATACACAGTGCTTTTCTACTTTCCTGGTCACTAATGGGGAGCATGCACATCAATAGGTTTAGTGAAAGACAGCATGCGTACTTGTATGTATATAACTGGCGCTGCTGAAGCTGGTGTGCATGCTCAAAATTGGTGAATGGACGTCAATACCAGAGTTAGCCACTAGGGAATGTTTGCTGTAGCCAGGAGGAGCGGGTGTAGGGGTTTGCCTTGGCCACAAGAATAATAATAATGATGCTAAGTGGCACTGTACGCAGGGTTTAAAGGAAAACATAGTTCTGGTTTGTTGTGGATGAAGGGGTACTTGAGCTGTACTGATGGGGCTGTGGGGGTACAGAAGACAAAAAAGGTTTATGAAACGCTGTTCTCACTGCTGTGTGTGTGTGTGTGTGTGTGTGTGTGTGTGTGTGTTTGTGTTTCTCTCTCCGATAGGTTGACCCGTACCCAGAGACTGTGGGTGGTTGCAGAGGAGGTGAAGACGCCAGTAGATCGGTTACCTGCCCATCTCGCTGAGGAAGAACCCAAACCTGTGTATGCTGTCTTATCAACGGCTTGCTTCGACCGTAACCTCTCCCGTTAGCATCTCCATCCACGCGCAACAGCAACATTTACACTTAACTACTGCAAGAATGTCAGTGTAGATGGTGAAACCAGTGACCCTGGCTCCATCGTGTACGTGCGGGTACCTGGGGATTGTGGCTCCAAGCAAGACTTGGCTATAGTCTCTGCTTTTTAAGAGGCTAACTAATTATTCTCCTTGATCGTTTTTTTTATTATCTTTAAAAGAGAACACATCTAACGGATGAACAAAGAAGCAAATGCGACAGTGGACAGGATACAAAGTTTTTTCTAGCCTCAAAATGAGTTTTTGCACATGCTTTTCTTACAGTTTTTTCTAAGGGTGTTTTTTTATATGGCAGGGTTACCACAGGCCTTTATGCTACATTCTGTCCGCTGCAGCGTTCATAAGTGTTGGTGTGGTTACATGCTACTAGCTCAAGCTAAGGTTTTCCACTATGGCTATCTGTCGCCACTGTTAATGTCCATCTGGTCTTCCTGTGATGAGAGGGAAGAGAAGGAAGAAAGAATATCTTCTCTTTCATAGAAGATATTCCTCAAGTTTGTTCCTTAAGTCCTTTAGTACGTTCAACTCAAACTCCACACACATACTTGCAGGGCAGTATATTGTGAGAATGTGTGTGTGTGTTTGTGTGTGTGTGTGTGTGTGTGTGTGTGTGTGTGTGAGTGT
Source organism: Merluccius polli (assembly GCA_030340625.1). Classification (NCBI taxonomy): domain Eukaryota; kingdom Metazoa; phylum Chordata; class Actinopteri; order Gadiformes; family Merlucciidae; genus Merluccius; species Merluccius polli. The sequence continues at coordinate 584,898 of JAOPHQ010005691.1, forward strand.
GTGTGAGTGTGTGAGTGTGTGTATGTATGTGGGTGTGAGTGATGAATGTATGTATCAGTTTAAAAAGTGTGTAGATGAGAGTGTAGACATAAATGCCGATGCACGTTTTATATTTGAAAATACATAAATAATCTATGACCAACTAATATACATTGTTCTCAGACGTTTTGGTATGTGTTCATTGCGGTGACAGTCATTGGCATAACAAAACATAAACCAACTTATAAAGCTACCTGCCCCAAAAAGTAAGCATAAAGTTGAGATTTCATGTTTACAGAGAAACCTTTATAGAGAATGTTTTTCAAAAAGTACTTTACCTTATTCCTTCCTCCTCACTTAAAAAATATAAAAAAGTGCAATATATTTTTTTATTTGTAAGATTTTGCACTAGTTTTCATACTATTTTATTTGTTTTTATTGTATTTTATTTTTGTTGCATTACACATTGTTGCTATTATCCGAATATTGTCATGATCTACTTTTGAACTAAATAAATTGTTTATTTTATGAAACATTGGTATTACTTTGGCTGTTGTATATCTGACAAATAGCTACTGTTTGGTGGCCTTTGAAGGAATTCAGTTTGAGTTTTTTATACGCTTTCATCATTGTGCGCTTATTATTTATTGTCATATCTTAATGACCTGAAAACAATACATTTTCCAGATCAAGATTGTTAATGAATTGTGAATGAGTGAATGAATGATTGTGAATGCATGTTATGTTTACAGAAGACACATAACTTTCTCCCTCTTTCTCTCACTCACACGCACACACACACACACAATATCCAATCCTATATGAGTCACATGAACATTTTATCCTCGGTTCTACTGATAAACAACACACTGATTTTTAAATTCAGTTTAGGTTGGGTAAAAGCAGTGTACGGTGCACATTCAAAATGGAGGATGCTGATTGTCTGCAAGGTTTTTTTCTTCCCCCTATATCATGGGATCTGGGTGTCTCTTCAAGAATGGCCAGGGCCTGTCTGGCCTCTTAATGTTGAAGGTCAGACAAAGGTTATTCCTGTAATGTAATTCTCTCTCACTCACACACATACACTCACACACACATAAATATGCATTCATACAACTGTAACACTTGCACACATGCATGCACCAACCCAAGGCTGTGTCAAAGGTTAGTAGTTATGCATTTTTAAATAGTCATGCAACAGTTAGTTTCTTAAATATTAAATATATATGTAACATAATAATATTGACCAGTAAGACAAGACGTAAGTATGAACACATTTTTTAGCATCCACCTTTATCCACCCTTCTCTCTCTGTCTGTCTGTCTGTCTGTCTGTCTGTCTGTCTCTCTCTCTCTCTCTCCTGTCAGTCAGAAACAATGTACACTGTCATGCATTGTTGGCAGGGAGGGGGGATCTGGAAAGATCTAGTTTTCTGGCCTCGGGGGTGGGGTTAACTTATGACGACAGGGAACATCCAGACACATAGGCCTATTTGAGATGAAGTGGTATTTATCTTGAACCCGGAGAGCGAGAGACAGACTGGTTCTTCTGGTTCCCTATTGGCCTGTTCAGAGTGTTGTGGCTGATACCAGACGCTCCACCACGTGGTGTGTGTTCCAAAACATCATGTCCTTGATCACTGAGGAGGCAGTACCTCCTCTCCCCTTCTGCACATGAAGCTGTTTGTCAAGCAGGGTGGGAAGTACTCATGTAGACCTAATTTTAGTAGCCTACTCTAGTCTTTGTACTTTGAAGGAGATTTTGCAGTAGGAGCTACCTGTGCTGAACTTGACTAACTTTTATTTCAGGCAACTTTATACTTTTGTACTCCATTACATTCCAAGGCAAATGTGACATTTTATATAATTAGTAGGTTAGTGTATACTTTTACTTCTTACTTTAGTTCCACTTAATTCCAAGGCAAATCTTTTACTTACTTGTGCTTCCTTTTAAAGGCATTTTCAAAGGCTTTTTCATATACAAATTGTTCAGTTATTAAGAGGTAACCATGTGGACAACCTAAACTGGATCTTCCAGTTTATGTGAAATGTGTCCTCAACATCTCAAAATATGAGGTCATTACCTTAAAAACTACTTGTGATACTTAAAATACTGCGTATTTTCTAACAAGCACTTTAAAATGTTTAGTATAGAAGGCATAATAGCAGGATTTCTACTTTCTCTGAGAGGCTTTTACTTCAAAAGTCAGGAAATTAGCTGTGTTCCACCACAGCTGTTAGCCACCACAGCTATACAGGAAGAGGTTTTATCCTTGGAAGTGTGTGTGTGTGTAAATCCGATGAAACTTTAAAACCATAGCCGTAGGTTTCCTGTGCATAGAGAAATGCTGTTTGGCGTTGAACCAGGATTTCTCCAGAGTCTTTGCATCAAAGCTGTGAGCTGCTAACTTAAACTTGACAAGGTCTATTTTAGCCCTCATAACCAAGGTTGCCTCATGGTCCCATCCTGCTTTTCAATGCAGAAATACACATGATATACATTAAATATACAGAAACTGAGAAACTTTGTGTTCCTGTCGGAGAAAGACCAAAATATAGGCCATATTTGCTAGCATATAGGTACTCTCAACTGAAAATAAAATGTAAATATTTAAATGAAAGGTC
>JAOPHQ010005691.1:590000-613426 GCA_030340625.1 Merluccius polli
CACTCCACTCGTCTCGACCACGAAACATGCAGGTTGCGCATCAAACTGGCAACCACTTGAGGGAACATGTGCTTCGAGCAACACCGGCGTTGTGACGTGAATACAATGGGAGGGGGAGTGCGACATCTAGTAGCTGAATAGCAGCACGTAGCACGTAGACCTATTTTATTGAGCCATAATGGTGTATAAAATGTTTCATAAATAGAAGCAGGAGTCTAACTATCTAACGTTTTTATGGCATATTTAACACTTTATGCTTTAGAATGCATGGAGGAAAATTTCTCAGATTATATGGGTCAATTGCCAAACTAAACTGCTGAACTGATGAACAGACCACAAAGCCAGGAAGCAATCACAAGCCGCATATGTTGCATGTAAGTATGTATATTTAATTTTTCTGCTAAATACAGTAATCATATTTCCCAATAAGCAGATTTGCTGTACAATTTATACGGTACCTTCCTATGAACAGTCTACTGCCGACAAAGGCCAGCTTTTGCCGCTTAAAACTTTAAATATTAAAAATATGTATTTATTTATTATAATATAATGAATTGAACCATGAGATGAGGTGATTTTTTTCAATGTAGTGCTAATGAATAAGGGAGAGATACAATCTGGGGCTCGCCAGCTTGTATAAAGATAATACTACACATTCACACCAAAAGTAACATCCGTTTATGATGGCTTAACATGTACATTCAAGGTACAAGATTGCCAATTCAACAAGTACAGGCAAAATAATAATAATAATAATAATAATAATACAGAAGTCAAAAACACATATACAATGAGACATGCTAGGTGAACATAATCGCACCAAAAGTTTAAATTAGCGTAAATCCTGTCCTTTGCTACGGTATTCTGTCTCAAATACCTCAAGACGAAGACTAACCATCGTCTTGCCTTGACAAATCGAATCAGGCATGTGATATGACTTACCGTGACAACATATTTGGGCTCCGCCCTTAAACAAATAAAAAATAAAACGTCATCATGTAAAGCCAAACACTGATGATTTTAATACAACATTCAAAATAAGTACTTCAGTACTGGGTGGGGTCACAGACATTTGAGCTTAGGCTGAGGGGTTGCGCTTTAGATATACAGCATTTAAAACCAAAATATTCAAATTAAAACCCAAAGCCAGCTCTGCGAGTGTCTCTCTGTGACTGTATTTATTAAAAATGTATCTTGTTTCTTATTGTTCCCGTTCGCATTACTCAATACTACTATCTGCCGTCAGCAGTTTCAGTTGTGACTTTAGTAACTTCAACCAAATGTTGTTCGACCAGCTAGCCGATGGCTAGTTAGCGGCTAGCTGGTGCCATCCGCTCTCATGGCTACGGGGCTTCTAACACTACAAGTTATGTTTAGTACAGAGGCTTCTCTAATGCCCATGGAGAGGTACACAGTAAGAACAGATTGCATTTACATAAGAATAAAATGAATATATGGGCGTGGAAGAGTCCAATCAAATTAGAAAATTGATGGAGCAATTCCATTTCCAATCAACTGTCATTTCGGAAATCTGTTGTATAGAGAACAGCAATAAGCTCTTTAATTTAGTTCTACCTTGTTTCCCTGAATGTTAGATACAATGCAACATGCTGCTTTTTCTCTTTACTGTGCCATATTTCTATTATATCATTTTATTGAATTAAACTATGAGTTTTATCAACAGTTATTTTCAAAAAGTTGTTTTTTATCAAAGGTAGGAATACATTGTTGTATTTTTTGTAGTAAATATAACCCTAAAAAACGGTGCTATAGTTCCACTGGCTATGGCTTAGCAGTACATTCCAAGCTACTTGCAGACAATGGCTCCATTAAAGCATTTTTATACTGAGTTGAGGTAAAACATATTTCTTTTCTATACGTGAATTCTCCAAAAACTCCCCGGGCTTGCTAAAACAGCCCAGACAATTAAAACTTCTCCTAAATAAGCTTTTTTTCACGTCAAGTGAAATCATTTGTTCAAGCCCTACTTTTAATGCAACCAGTTGCAAATTAGTGTATATTACTATTACTATACAGAATACATCTACTCTCCACACTATACAGCTACGCACTTAAACCTTTTCTAATACTATTTCCTTCATCTTTCTCTTTCTCTCTCTCTCCATCTCTCTCTCTCTCTCCGCTCTCATAAAAGGCACATCTCTCTCTCTCTCTCTCTCTCTCTCTCTCTCTCTCTCTCTCTCTCTCTCTCTCTCTCTCTCTCTCTCTCTCTCTCTCTCTCTCTCTCTCTCTCTCTCTCTCTCTCTCTCTCTCTCTCTCCCCCCCTTCCCTTTTGTCACATCTCTTCTGTCATTTCCATCTCGACTCAAAAATGTTTCACACGCTTCACCGTCTTCAATATTTGTGTTTGCAAAATATGTTGAACCGGCAACAAGACATGTTCAGAACGGCCGATTACAGTGCTGCAAGTCGACCAGGATTGCAGACAAGCCCCTTGGGGCGTTAGTGATGTTTCAATCGCACAATATGGAACATAACGGCTTGTTCTAACCTTTGTGAGTTGTTTTACTCACTGCTTTCACAACCTCTGTCCCCAACACACACACACACACACACACACACACACACACACACACACACACACACACTTCCAACCTCCTCTAGAGCAAAAAACTTGATGTTGAAACTAGTACTTCCTCTGGTGTACTCAACCTGTACATGCAGTACTATCATTGTTGTGCATATTGAACCATACGAGACTTGCCTCCTTTCCCCCCCACTTCAATCCCTCTCCTGTACATTCTACCTATTACACTTAATAACACTTCCACTTGGTACAATATGAATACGAATTGAACACTACATAGTAACTAGAATCACTCCGACCTCCCCTCCCTATCTCCGACCGTCGATCCTCTGGCAGTGGCAGCCAGGCCCCCTTCTCCCTGACCAGGTGTTGGGTGCGGGGACCCATCATGTGGCCCATCCCTCAGACAGGCGGATCCGCTTCAGCGTGGGACTGTGGTGACCTTCTTGGTTGGACAGCGGCTGGAGCAGGTAGGAGTTGCCGTTGTTGCCGCAGTGATGCTCGTCGCGGTCGTCGGCGCCGTCATATGAGCTGCCGCAGCTGGACGCACTATCGTCTGGCGAGTGGCCAGAGTCGCCCGGCGCCCGTCCGGTGCTAGAGGTGGAGTAGCCAACCGCGGTGCCGGCATTGTTGGAGAGGAGCGCACTGCCGCCCAGGCGGACGTTGACCATCCCCCCCGACGCCGCGGTCGCGAGGTGGGGATGCCGGCTCCGATTTGATGTGGAGGGTCTGGTGAGCGGAGGTCAGGTTCAGATTGGAGTTCTGGCACAGCGTTCTAGAACACAGAGGAGAGATAGTTAAAAGGGTTCTAGAACACTAAAGGGATATCCAAGAACAAATAGCTATGCATAAGATCATTTTATGTATTAGGGCTGCAGCGATTAGACGATCGACAGAAAATGTATCAAATCTAATTTTGATAATCGATTAATTGTTTTAGTCATTCAAGTACAAATACCCACATTTGCTGCTTATTAATGCTTCAGAAATCTAAATATTTAGTTCATGAATTATGAATATTATAATTATGAAATTAATACTTTTTCTTGGCTGCTTGTCAGATAAAGCAAGCATTGGTAGCTTTTCCTGTTATATAACATTTTCTGGACTATGATTAATCAATGATTAATCTATAAAATAATCGTTAGTGGCAGCCCCAATATGTATATTTTTTCAATATTTTGTATTTATTGCCAAGCTGTACTTTTATGTTTCATATGTTTAATTGTATTTTTTTTATTCAAAAAAATGTATACTCTCACAAATAGACACACACAAACAAGGTTCTAGAACAGGGGTCTTCAACGTTTTCCAGGCCAAGGACCCCCAAACTGATAGAGAGATGGAGCGGGGACCCCCTACTTATATATATTGTGTAAAATTGTGTTTTACGTTAAACTGGTCCTATAGTGCCATGTATAAATGTACCTTATTATTGTGCATTCAATACTAAGATATTCAAATAATACACAGGTTCATATATTCATGTGCAAGCTACAGTGAGTAGGGTGGCCATGCCACTGCCATTCATAAACATAATGTAGCGTCCGCCAGGACGCGTTGGAAAGACGACAAAGTGTTGTTCAGCCAACAATTTACTGTACTACTCTTTTTTTTACTGTCGGCCGTAACCACGCCGAAACAACTCCAACATAAAGTTAGCCTCTCTCCTAATGTTCCTCGCGCTCAACCCAGGCTCGCTCACACACACACACACGCACGCACGCACGCGCACTCACACAGCCCTCATTCCGTCAAAAACTACAACACCACACCGGATCTAGCTAGAGCGGAAACAAAACAACAGGCATGCTGCACACACTTGTTTAAGAGTAGCAGACGTTACGTTTTGAGTGGATGGCGAGCGCGAGGCACCAAAATGGATGCCAATAATATTCTGAATGGAAAGTTTACTTTTAAAAAGTTACCAAATGGTTCCATTGACAAGACCAAAGTGATCTGTGTGTTTTGTCGTTGTGAACTGAGCTAACATCGCAGCACGTCCAGTCTGAAATACCACTTGATGGCTGGAAGCACACAGCTGATGCGAATTCTCCGCCCCCTCGTCAGAGCCAGGCGACGACTTGCACAAAGCAAGTCGATCCACTTTTCCATGTTGATAAGAGCATTAAAATGAGAAAAAATAATGGGACAAAAAGAAATCAAGGGACATTTAGAATTGATAAAAATGTGCGATTATTTGCATATATATATATATATATATATATATATATATATGTATGTCTATTACATATGGAGTAATGTAACAAAAGTAATTTCCCCCTGGGATTATTAAAGTATTTCTGATTCTGATTCTGATTCCTCGTTGATGGAACATGTTGTGAATGAACCGGTGCCCAGCTTGAAAGAGCTCCTGTGTGTCGCTGAATGTGTGCATTGCTGACTGAAAGACATCATCTGCCTCCATTTATCTGTTCACTACAGTGTGTTGGATTCATGTTAATGTGTATTTAAAGACATTTAATTTGTGGAAAAAATTGCGGGGGGAATATAAAAAAAAAGTCTAATCAACCAAGACTTTCGCGACCCCCCTGCAGTACCTCCGCGGACCCCCTGTTGAAGACTTCTGTTCTAGAACAACAAGCAGGACTATGCACAAAGAAAAGAAAGTACACTCAAACACCAATGGAAACATAAGTGATGTCAAACGAGATGAACATGGCTGTGTGTGTTCACACACGCACACACAGCTCACCCCATGTGGCCCAGCGTGGGGTGCTGTAAGGACTGTAGCTGCTGCTGCTGCTGCCAGCTTGTAACCGACACAAGGCCAGAGCCACCAAACCCAGACAGAGACGACAAGTCACCGCCGAGGGAGTACTCTGAAGCAGACGGACAAAAACACACAGTTAATAATAACATTACTGTTTACTATTTAGTCCTTTATGTCATTAAGGAGCAGATAGGGGTTGAGCATTGTAGCAATGGTTTGCTGCCACACGCCACATATGTGGCTTTGCTGGGGCCCTCCGACAAAGGTAGATGTTGTTTGAGAGTATATCCATTTATTGGAGATGGTACAAGCTGAGCAGGTGTAACATGCTATCATGAGAGTGGCTCTCTCATGATAGAGAGCCACTCTCTCAGTGTGTGGTGATAGCTGGTTTATCCTGGGTGCCATGATTGGTGATAGCTGGTTTATCCTGAGTGCCATGAGGCTGCACACCACAGCCTCACCCAGCCCCAGAGTCTGATCAGTCTGGCTTGGGCCAGGTGAGGCTGTAAACCAGCTATCAACCACACACACTCCACAGGCAACATCATGCCCAAGGATGCCTACAGGTGGACTGCGGACATTGGGTTTTGAACCCAGAACCTTTTGGCTGGGAGACAACTCGACACCCTAACCAATCATGCACCTCTTGATCATATAAGAATTTATGCCATTTGGTGGACCACCCAAAGTTCTCACAATACCGTGAGTTAGAACCTAACTTGAATTGAACCCATAACCCTAGCAGTGTATTGATGCCATACTACATACTACATAGTACAACCTGTGATAACTCTGTATTATGCTCTTATCTAGAGGTTTATGTCATTTAATTAAAGGGTTTCATACACACCTGTGCCGTAGGAGCTAGACAGTGGGGAGGGGTACCCCCCCATGGCCTGGCCAGGTAGGCCCGGTGTTGCTATGGAGACGGCGGGTGTGGTCAGTGTCTGGCCAGTCTGGGAGTGGTTTATCCTCTGATTCTAGAAGGGAAACAATGTGTCAGATATAAAAGTCAATCATAGATGCCATTTGGTGGACACTTATAATTAACAAAAAGAAGAAGAAGAAACAAAACAACACAGCCACATTGGTACTTTTACACTATACTTTGACATAATTTAGCTGTTTTAACCTCAAGGGGGGGTGTACTTCTAATCTGGGATTAAATCTATATATCTATCTATATCTATATTTCCATCCATCCATTCATTCATCCATCTATCTATCTAGAGGCTGAGGGAACGTCTCACCATGGCGGCCATGTTGTTCTTGTTGGTGGGGGGCAGCAGGGGTCGGAGGTCAGGTTTGCGGTTCACGGTCATGGGGGAGGGGCTCTTGGACTGCATGTTCTTGGTCAGGCCTCCAGGAGACATGAGACCTGGGGAGCTACAGTGGTTACCATAGCCCACATTCCCTGGTGGAGAAGAGGGGAGTCAAGGTAAACCTTGAGTCTCTGATACCCACCACTCCCATGCTAATCAATGAGAACTTCCACACCGCAGGTGGAGCAGAAGCATATTGCCAAGCCGAGTGCCTTTATTTTATTCCGCCTCTGCCTACAATTTTGAACACACTTTTTTTTTAAATACATTGCCGTAGCCTAGATAACAGTAAATGTGGTGTCTCTATAGTGATACTAGTGTAGATAGCCATATCTGCGCTAAAGGAACGTTTACGTTTATTCAGTTAGCATGTTGGGGTAAATCTTGGAGTAAATGTGTACTACATTGACTGCAGATAGCCTTACAGATATTATACAGCATTTAACCTTATAGGGACTAAAGGTAAATGTCTATGCAGCGATACTGTAGGTAGCCTACTGAGACTTAATAAAGGTAAATGTTGCGTCTCTCTTTAGTGATACTGTAGCCTTGCAGGTTATCTAAAAGTAAGGTTGGCATGTTGAGTGTCTACAGTAATACAGCACATAGTGTGCATGTGGGACTAAAGGTACATGTGGTAAATCACTTACCAACGCTTGAGACGACAGAGTTTGATAGCTCCTGGCCCATCAGTCCTACAGAGATCACATGAATATGCAAGTCAATAACTACGTAAATAGAAGTAAATAAAATTGAGTGAATGTGCACGTAAGTATTACACGTAAGTGTGTAAATAAGATACACGTGAGTAAATATGCACCTAAGTAAATAGCTGAGGAAGTTAGCAAGTAAGTATGTATATAAAAGGCAGGAAGGATGGAAGGAAGGAATGATGAAGGTATGATGGAAGGAATGATTAAGGTATGACGGAAAGAATGATGAAGGTAGGCAGGATGGAAAAAAGGATGGAATGAATGAATGAAAGAATGAAGGAAGGAAGTGAAGAAGAATGTATTTAACGTATAGTTTAACCTCCTCATCCTGAGACGACCATCATGTGATACACCCCTAGAACAATTAGATTCTTAACTTTTAGTCTATCATAACCATTGCTAGCTAAATGAAACAATTCCAACCCCAAACAAAATTATTAGCATGTACAGTTATGTATTTATGTAAAGCTGAGACTCTGCTGATTCCAACAGTCCCTTTTTCTAGATGTTGTGCTATGGCCCTATAGTGCTAAAGGGCTACCAAGTTATAATGCACTAGGTGGTATTCACTCGAAAACATTACATTTATTTCAGGCAGAAATTAAATCTTCCATTTATGCTGTGTTCTAGCTTTATTCACTCTAATCCAATAGCATCCACATTGATTATTTCACTTTCAGAACAATGTCACATGTTATATTTCTGTTGGTACCAAGATTAACTTACAAGCCCTTGTAGTTGTGGAGATATAGTCTATTCACTTTGGGTATGTTATTTTTGGCAAAAACCTGAGAAAGAGGCCTACGGATGAAGAGGTTAATTAAAATATATGCCTTAAAACAAGGCCCCACTATAATGCTGTGTTGTGTCCTCTCTGGTAGCAATCAAGGGGATATTATCAACTTTGAGTTGCCACCGCTCAAGATGTATCGCAATTTACCCACCGAATAACTCGAAAACTCAACATTTATCAGTGAAAGGGATAGATGAGAAAAATAAATGGAAAATAAACACTAAAGGCGATAAAAGAGAAGGAAAAAATGCCTCGGCAGCAAAGCTAGTGTGATGCCCATGAGTGATCACATTGGTGATTTCAAATTTAATTATGTTAGGAATATATTCTATGTGTGATTGTGGTTGGAAAACCGATTCATTGTGTTTAGAGCACAGGTGTAGTTCAGTGTTTCGAGCAGCAGGGGGCAGTGTGAGGCGGGGGGCCGGATGCCGACCGGAAATGTGTGACAGAGCGGGTCGCGTTACGGCCGTCCTCTTTCTACGTGCTGTCGGAGAGGAAAGACGTGACGTGCCCGTGTCTTCGTTTGTTATTTATTTCAGGTCGGTATCGGTGACTTTGGGTTTCGTATGTTAATGTGCTGGTGTATTAATGTCCCCGAGTGTGTATTGGTGCTGAAGAGAGAGTTTGTGTGTGCGTGTCGGGACGTGTGAGTGTACGGACGTTAGCTGCTAACGGCTAACTGTAGCGGCCATTGGCGGCTGTGGTCGCTTGGCAGCGGCGTGCGTTCATGTCCGAGTCCATGTCCGTGTCTGAATGCGTGTGTGTTTGTCGTGTCAGCGCGAATGCGTGTGGCTTCCTGTACATTTGGTTTAGGCGAGTTCATGTCTATATCATTATTATATTGTTGAAAATTGTGATTTGTGTATCTGTTTACTCCGGGTTTTACAGTAAAGAGAGGAAACACAGTTAGTAAACTGTTTTGTTAGCAAGGTCTAAACCTAAGTAAATGCTAAATAATATTGAGTAGTTTGTATCAGTTGTATAGTTGATTAATGATGATTGAGTAGATAATCTCAGATTGTGTTAAATTGTGAGCTGTCCAATAAATCTACTCTTTCTACGTGCTGTCGGAGAGGAAAGACGTGACGTGCCCGTGTCTTCGTTTGTTATTTATTTCAGGTTGGGTATGTCGCTGAAAGAGCAACATATATAATCTGCTACGCGGCCCAATTCACGGGACCCGTAACAGATTTTTGGAGGCACCGCTGGGATTGGTGTCTTCAGAGTCAAGTGATGCCAATCCCAAAAAGATTACCAGCCCAGGATTGACGCCACCAGCCAGCCGGCGGGCGTGGAACCATGAGGAGACGTTCGAGCCGTGAGGATCCACTGGGAGCAGCGTGAGACATGAGGAGCCGTGGGAGCCAGGAGGAATCATGTGAGCTGTGAGGAGCAGTGAGGAGATGCGTGTGCTACGAGGGGTCGTGTCTACAGCCCCAGCAACCGTTCCAGTAGCCCACAGCTGCAGCGAATGCTTCATTGGTACGACGGCGGGATCTCTGCAGTTCCCGTAGGTTTTCGAGGGTTCTTCAAGTGGAACAACTAGTGAAGGTACAGTGAAACACTCAACATGTCGGTCGAGAGGAAGAAGCTTGTATGGGAAATAAAGAAGGAGCTACACGCTTTAACAGCACACAAACTGTTTGAACTGACACGGCATATCCAGTTACCAGGTCTTGACTCATCTACAGTAAATGAAAGTGATGAAGAAAGTTGTTTTAACTACCTCTGTTCATATATGCAAAGTGAAACCTTGCTGGTCAAAGAAGACGAGGGACTCTCTTAGCTGCTAGAGTTGAGAGATGTGGTTTTTGACCTCAGAGCTGTTAAAGAAATTGCTAGAGAGAATTTGCCTGTGAATGATGTTGAATATGCACCTGTGAATGCTGATGCTGAGAATTTGCCTGTGAATGATGATGTTGAATACGCACCTGTGAATGCTAATGCTGAGAACTTGCCTGTAGAGTCCCAGGTTGAAACTAACAGGTCAATGCCTTCTGTTTTAAGCAGTACTCACCCAGGTGTAACACACAGTGACACAACTAGCACCGAGCTAAGGGCTGAAACACAAACCAATGAGTATCAAAAGTTACTGTCGTGTTATGAAGAGTTGAGTAGGAAGTTAGCAGCATGTCAGACTTCACCTGCTTCTACCACACCTGATCAACCGTCCTCCACAGAGCCACGTTTCATGACACCCACACAGCACACCCACACATACCAACCTGCTAGTGCAGCACACAGTAGGGCTGATGCTATGTTCTCCTTAAGGGATTTGTCATTGTTGCAGCGCAGGGAGTTCAAAATCCACGGGGGTCATGTAGGTGACCATGCATCCGACATCAGCTACAGCAGTCTGTGTAAGCAGATTGAAGAGGGCCTAATGAGTAACCACACAGAAAGTGAAATTATTCAAGGCATCTTCCGTATCATCAAGCCCGGACAATTCATGCTCATCAACATGGATAAAATGACACTGATTCAGCTGCAAAGTTTTATTCAGTCCCACCTGAGCGAGAGAAACAGTACGGAGCTCTTCCAAGAGTTAATGAGCACCCGTCAGCATGACCATGAAACCCCTCAATAGTTTCTCTATCGAGCAATCGGACTGAAACAGAAAGTGTTGTTTGCATCATGACGTGCTAATGCTGACATTGAATATGATCCAGGCAATGTCCAAACTGTCTTTCTTCGAGCCATCCACCAGGGCCTTTCTCCAAAATACAGTGAAATGAGAACTGAACTGAAACCTCTCCTTGCTGACCCAAGTGTTTCAGATGAGATGTTGCTGAAATAAGTGATCACGGTTATGAGTGAGGAGAATGAGCGACAACGACAGTTGGGTCATACTACACGTCAAAAAGGGACAGCCGTCCGAAGTGCTCAGGTTGATGTGACTCAAGACAGAGAACAAACCACCCCTGATTCCAAAACCAAAGGTAAAACCAAAACGATCCAAGATTTAACAACTCAAGTCGAGACTTTAACCAGCTTGGTTGAGTCTCTTGCCAGGTCAAGGTCCACTGAGTCCTCAATCCACTCCACTGGGCCCAAACCACGATTCCGCCGAGAAGACAGACCCCGTGGATGTATACGATGTCGAGAGCAGGGGGTCACCGACTGCCCACATTGTTTTAAATGCGGAGAAGCTGGACACAGGGCCGTGGGGTGTCTGAGGGGATGAACACAGGGAGACGGTCCTCGGCCCTCGGCATTGAGATCACCAAGTGTTAACACTCACATGCAATTCAAAGACGCGACCAAGACAAAACAAACCGAGGTCAGTAACGTGAATGCGACCTGTGCAACCTCTAATAAAGTGACTCAACCTGCACAGGCCCGAGTAGCTGAACTGGTGGGGAAGAAAATGCTTGCTGAAATGCTACCTGAATGGATATGCTACTACTGCACTCTTTGACACAGGCTCACAAGTGAGTATTGTTGACCACAATTGGAGGAAAACATACTTACCTGGACACCAACTCCGACCTCTGGATGAGCTCCTGGGAACCAAGCCTCTCAATGTCTTGGCTGTGACTGGAACACCTGTACATTATGACGGATGGTTGGAGATGACCGTGAACTTACCGGGAAACAGTGACCCCAACTTGTCTATCGAAGTGCCATTCCTGGTAGTAAATGTGTCCCTTGAACGTCCTCTTCTTGGATACAATGTGGTGAGCGCATTGTAAAAGCACAAAAGAACGGAGGATGTGTGGTCTCCACCATTGTCAGTCTGCTCTGTAGTGCTATGGAGATTGAGGAAGACAAGGCAACCACAATTGTTAACCTCATCCAAATGCAGCCGGTCACTAGACTGGGCGAAGCCATGGTCAAAGTTGGACTACATGATGTTGTTATCCGTGCTGGGCAGGTGGCCCATGTCAAATGTAAAGTTCCATCCCATCTCGACCCCATTGAGGCTGTTTGGCTATTTGAAACCAATCAAGAAGAGTCACAGTTACAACAACTTGATATTGTAGATGGTTTGGTGGAGGTCTGTAATACAGAAAGCCCCTTTGTCAGCATCCCCATCACAAATTACACCAGCAATGGTGTATGTTCCTGCATGGTCCTGCGTCGAAAGACTGTGCTGAGGAGTATTCAATCCGTTGACAAAATAATGGAGACAGACCAACCTGAAGTGACAAATCACACAGAGGTTAACAACATTAACACCCAGACTCACCCAAGCACCAGCCAGAGTGAGCCAGCTGAAAAGTGGGATCCCCAGTTGATCTAGCTCACCTTGAAGAGGCGCAGCAGAGCATTGTGAGGAAGATGCTGTTCGAGGAATCATTGGCATTTGCTCGCAGTGACGACGACATGGGATCCATCCCGAGCCTACAAATGTCCATAACACTCAAGGATGACATACCAGTTCAGAGGTCGTACACCTCAGTGCCAAAACCTTTGTATCAGGAGGTCAAGGAATACATCCAAGATCTCCTGGCAAGAGGCTGGATTGTTAAATCCAAATCCCTGTACTCAGCTCCAGTGGTGTGCATCCGAAAGAAGGATGGCACACTGAGGCTGTGTATAGACTTCTCAATGAGAAGACTGTCCCTGACAGGCATCCCCTGCCTAGAATCCAGGACCTCATGGACACACTTGGTGGCTACGGCTGGTTCTCAATTCTCGATCAGGGGAAGGCGTGCCATCAAGGGTTCATGGCGGAAGGCTCACGTCACTTGACAGCATTTATCACACCTTGGGGGGCTCTACGAGTGGGTGAGGATACCCTTCGGCCTGACCAACGCCCCAGCCGCATTTCAACGAAGCATGGAGGAAATGCTGGACTCCCTAAGGGATGAATGTTGTGTGCCATACTTGGACGACATCCTCTGCTATGCCCCGAACCTTTGAGGAACATGTGGAAGGGTTGAGAAAAGTCCCTTCAAGCCCTCCAAAGGCATGGCGTCAAGCTAAGACCAACCAAGTGTGAGCTGTTCAAGCCGGAGGTTCGCTATGTGGGTCAGCTAGTGTCTGCTGATGGTGTCCGGATTGATCCGAAAGATTTGGATGCTGTGTGTGTTCTGAGGGACAAGCCACCGGCCACGATTGGAGATCTCTGTCATGTACTGGGCTTCCTGAGTTATTACAGAGCCTATATCCAAGACTTTTCCAGGATCGCCAAGCCACTTTATGAGTTGCTGCAGGTTAAAGATGCTATCACTGAGACCCCACACAACAAACTCAAAGCAGGGAAGAAGAAAGGTGCGCAGCTGCCTTCACGAACCCCTGTGATCTGGAAGGAAAAACACCAGCAAGTGCTATGCAAATTGATTGGGGCCCTGATGACTCCCCCCAATTCTCACTTACCCAGACTTCAACTCCCCCTTCACATTACATACAGATGCCTCGGAGGAAGGGTTAGGAGCAGTCCTGTACCAGCGGCAGGACGGGAGGATGAGAGTTATCGGTTATGGCTCCCGAACACTTACCGCTGCAGAGAAGAATTACAGACTTGTGATGATCTGTTTTACGCACCACATTTCACGGTGTTGTTGTGATGTTCTTTGAGGAAGAAGGCCGCCGACACAGGATCGCTTTTAACTCACTTTATTTGTTTAGCTTTAGGTATATTATCTATGAAGCAAAAGGAGGGGGTATTGTATAGTTCACGCGTGGAGCGACTCTTAGCTGGATATCTAACAGATACGCGGCCTCTAGAGTTTCTGCCCCCCTCGCTGCTCGTTGCCCTCGATAGTACCTGGGCAGGCGTGGCCTCTATGACGCATAATATGTTTTGATTGGCTAGTGTTGAGCGCCCGCCCCCAGTGTATTATGTGTGCTGCCATCTGGTGGCCAGGTGCGGTTAATACAGCTTATATATATTTGTTCCGGTTTCCTTGTGGCTATGTGAGGGTATTACAGTCTGTTGATACATATGCTGTTATTTATTCGTAACAGTGTAATACAGATAATAATCCCTTGACGTATGTGCTCAGCACCGCCAAGCTGAATGCTGTGGGTCACAGATGGGTGGGAGAACTAGCCGACTTCAGGTTCAACATTAAGTATCGGCCAGGGAAAAGTAATGTGGAATGCGGACACACTCTCCTGCTGCCCGCTGGACGTTGACCAGTACATCAGTCAGTGCACGGAGGAGTTGCCCCAAGAGGTCGTCACTGCCGCCTGGGAAGGTAGCAGAGCAGCGGAAATGCAGGAGGTTACTTGGGCTGCAGCCCTGGGTGTGGCACATGGAGTGGCTGAGTGTGGTACCCCCGATACCTTGCCAGCTTTTGACCATGATGAATTGGTTAAGGCCCAGCGAACTGATTCAGCCATTGGACCTATCATCAAACTCAAGGAGACCAATGGGACATTGGCCGATGAAATTAGACAAAGTGCTAAGGGGACAACCAAAAAGATGATGTATGAGTGGAGAAAACTCCAATCGAAGACGGGCTCCTGTACAGGAAGACAAGCCAAAGACGTCAGCTTGTCCTACCTGCTCAGTACAAGTCGCTTGTCCTGCATCAACTCCATAACGACATGGGCCATGTGGGTGTGGAGAGGGTCCTGAACCTGGCTCGAGCACGCTTCTATTGGCCATATATGAAATGAGAAGTGGGAGATTATGTGACCAAAAGATGTCCCTGCCTAAAACAGAAGAAACTGGCCACTCAGGTCAGGGCTCCAATGGGCAGCATCACTACTACTTCGCCCTTGGAGTTAGTTTCCATCAACTTCTTGCATCTTGCATCCAGCAAAGGGGGTTATGAGTACATTCTCGTCGTAGTTGATCACTTCACGAGATTTGCCCAAGCCTATGCAACTAAAAATAAGTCTGGAAAAAACGGCAGCGGAAAGAATATTCAATGACTTCATTCCTCGGTTTGGTTATCCAGCAAGACTGCATCACGACCAAGGCAGAGAGTTTGAAAACGAACTGTTCCATACTCTGCAGAAGTTGAGCGGGGGTGGGACGCTCCAGGACCACACCATATCATCCTCAGGGCAATCCAGCAGAACGTTTCAACAGAACTCTACTGCAGATGCTGAGAACCTTGGCAGAAGATAAGAAGGACAGGTGGAAGGAACAGCTCCCACAAATAGTCCACTCGTACAACTGCACGCGCCATGAGTCAACTGGATATTCACCATTCTTCCTGTTGTATGGCCGTAATCCGTGCTTGCCAGTGGATCTGTTGTTTCGACTAAACAACAACGAGGAAGCACAGACCCCAAGAGGCTACGCAGAGAGATGGGCCAAGACAATGATTGAAGCTTATCGTATCGCCTCAGAAAACTCCAAACAGTCAAGCGCAAAAGGAAAGAAATATTATGACCAGCACACACGAGGTGTCGTCCTGAAACCAGGTGACAGAGTCCTGGTACGGAACTTGGGAGAGAGAGGTGGACCGGGGGAAGCTAAGAGCTTACTGGGAAAAGACAATCTATGTTGTGAAAGACCAAATTCATGATGGCCCAGTGTACAAAGTTGTCTCAGAGACGGATGCGTTGAGGACCCGTGTCCTTCATCGAAACCTTTTGCATGTGGTAAATGATTTACCTGCAGACCTACCTCCAGCAGCAAACCAAGGCGGCGGCACCTAGAAGAGGGGGAGGAAAGAGAAGGTTGTCAATTACCCAGATGGAGAAACAATCTGATCAGGCACGTATAAGTGAGACAGACTCTGACGAAGAGGAAAACCCCCAGTATCGGTACTGGCTGAGAGTGCGTCGTCGGAATGACCAGTGTTCTGTTGATAAAACGCCCACTCAGAAACCTCATTGCAAACCTGTTGGGACAATACCGACCTGTGACTCTTACCAGAACCCTGTGGACAAAATACTTACCCACGATCCACGACCAAGTATTCTCCATGAGGAACCTGAAAGAGAAGAGGAAGTTATGGTGGAGACAACTGGAAATGAGATGGAAGAGCCCAAAGAGTTTGAGGGAGGAGTGGAGGAGTATGACTCACCGGAAGAGGAAGAAACAGCTGTAACTGAAAGAGAACGGGAACCAGGTGCTTCTCCATCACCAAACCTGACCCCCACCACTGACAATCAGACGCACACACTCAGGAGATCAGTCAGGGAAAGGAGACCCACACACATGTTCACCTACCCAGAGTTAGGTCAGCCTTCATTCCAACCTCACACTGGCGTCAATAAACTCACGGGTCCCCACTGTACCTCCTATGTACGTCCCATTTTGCTACTGTTCAAACCCCCACCAAAGGTTCACTTACCCCACTTTCATGCCTTGCATACAATACCTGTCTTTAGTGTAGGGTGAAGGGGGAGTATTTCTGAGTTTATATTGTATTACTATTGTATATATACAGTATATATATATTTAAGTGTTGGGTTACATAAATGTCAGGAGCCATTCTTTTTGTCAGGGAGCGTGTGATGCCCATGAGTGATCACATTGGTGATTTCAAATGTAATTATGTTAGGAATATATTCTGTGTGATTGTGGTTGGAAAACTGATTCATTGTGTTAGAGCACAGGTGTAGTTCAGTGTTTCGAGCAGCAGGGGGGCAGTGTGAGGCGGGGGGCCGGATGCCAACTGGAAATGTGTGACAGAGCGGGTCGCGTTACGGCCGTCCCTCTTCTACGTGCAGTCGGAGAGGAAAGACGTGACGTGCCCGTGTCTTCGTTTGTTATATATTTCAGGTCGGTATCGGTGCCTTTGGGTTTTGTATGTTAATGTGCTGGTGTAGTAATGTCCCCGAGTGTGTATTGGTGCTGAAGAGAGAGTTTGTGTGTGCATGTCGGGAGATGTGAGTGTACCGACGTTAGCTGCTAACGGCTAACTGTAGCAGCCATTGGCGGCTGTGGTCGCTGGCAGCGGCGTGCGTTCATGTCCGAGTCCCATGTCTGTGTCTGAATGCGTGTGTGTTTGTCGTGTCAGCGCGAATGCGTGTGGCTTCCTGTACATTTGGTTTAGGCGAGTTCATGTCTATATCATTATTATATTGTTGAAAATTGTGATTTGTGTATCTGTTTACTCCGGGTTTTACAGTAAAGAGAGGAAACACAGTTTTGTTAGCAAGGTCTAAACCTAAGTAAATGCTAAAATAATATTAGTAGTTTGTATCAGTTGTATAGTTGATTAATGATGATTGAGTAGATAATCTCAGATTGTGTTAAATTGTGAGCTGTCCAATAAATCTACTCTTTCTACGTGCTGTCGGAGAGGAAAGACGTGACGTGCCCGTGTCTTCGTTTGTTATTTATTTCAGGTCGGGTATGTCGCTGAAAGAGCAACATATATAATCTGCTACGCGGCCCAATTCACGGGACCCGTAACACTAGCAACATCGAAGCAAATCAAGCAGAGCATTAAGAAATAAATTAGTGACTGTATCAAAGATAACAAGAATGGCCAAGTAGGTCCAATCATCATTTGGGACACGTTAAAGCAATAATGAGGAGACTAATTTCAAGAATGGAATACCTAAATAAGATGAAGAGGAGCAAATACAATGAATTAGAGAAAACATTGATAAACTAGAGAAACATCAGGATAAAGGATTGACAAAGACCAAATAACCAAAAAAACAAATAGAGAAAATCTTTAAAGAAGACCTCGCCCCTGTATTGCTAGAAACCTTATAATTGGACACTCAACAAAGCTGTGGCACCACCATCGTGGAAAGAGGCCGTGATATCAGTCATCCCAAAAGAAGGTTTAAAATAAAGAACGTTGTGAATCTTAATATCCAAATTTGTATAGTTGAACATAGATTATAAATTATAAATCTCTATAATCGCAAAAAGAATTGAACACTTTTTGCCCAATTTATTACATTAAGATCAGACAGGGTTTATAAAAGGTTCACAAACACAGGATAACATCAGAAGAACTCGACACATTAAAGAATAGGCTAATAAACAACATCTAGGTGCAGCTCTGGTCAGTCTCAACGTGGAAAAAAAGGCGTTTGATAGTTAGCTGGCCTTTTCTGAGTGCTAGGGAGGCTAGGTTTTAATAACCAATTTGTTGCATTAAGGTGCATGCAATCTTTATATAGAGACCCAGCCGCTAGAATAAAGATCAATGGCCATCTGACAGTTTTAAGCTGTTTAGAAGGGCCTCGCCAGGGCTGCTGCCTCAGCCCCTGCCCTTTTGCAATATTCATAGAGCCTTTAGCTCAAGCTATCAGACAAAACAAAGCTGAAAGGAATCAATATAGCAAAAGAGGTACCCAAATCCATCAAATTCAATACTCTCCAAACGTATGACATGTGGATGACTACGGTCTGATGTCATGTTATAAATTGAACATCACTAAAACACAGGTACTCTCTCTTAACTACATATTACCAAGTAAGGCAATCATGCAGAAATATAAATTGAAGTGGGAAGCAAATTCAATAAAATACCTGGGAGTGCTAATCACTCGAATAATATATAAAAATAACTACAATATAATAAATAATAGGATACAGAAAGACATAACAAAATTGTCAACACTAGTACTGGACTTTAGTTCAAGAATTGAGGTAGTGAAAAAGAATGTGCTGCTGAGGTTACTATACCTCTTCTTATCACCACTGGTCGGTGTGGAGTGTATGTGGAGTTTGGTGGACTTTGGAGTCAGACTGATTAGACTCTGGGGCTGGGTGGGGCTGCACACCTGTGGTGCATGAGCAATCATGGCACCCAGGATAAACCAGGGCCCTGTTCCGATATCCATACTTCCATGAGTACACTTAAACATAGTACACTATCCGCACTCAATAGGTGCGCAGATTTTCAGATGTTAGTGCTGTTCCAAATGCAATACTCCGTGGTGCACTTAACGGAAATTACATCAACTGCGCGGCCGCGTCACCCGCCAAACACACGTGAATCCTAGACATTCTCTGAGCGCGGCTCAGCCTGGCTCCGCCTCTTCCGCTACGTAGCTAAGATGGCTGCCGATGAGTACGCAAAGTGTACACCGTTGCACACTCAGCGTTTTTGGCCGTTTTGAGTACACATACGGGTCCTTTCAAGTACACTTTGTTTGCCACGATCATAATCGGGAACACCCTACGTTCTCAAACTAAGTATACTAAGTACGGGAAGGTACGGATATCGGAACAGGGTCCCAGCTATCACCACACACTCACAAGAGAGAGCCACTGTCATGGCAGCCTGTCATGGTACCATCTGCTCGGCGTATTACATCTCGCCCATCTCCAATAAATGCCATATTCAATGCAACCTCATCCTCTGTCCTGTGTCGGAGGGCCCCAGCAAAAGCACCTGATGTGGGCGTGTGGCAGAGTCTACTGCTACAGTCAGAATCCAGAACCTCAGTTAACAGCATGGGATAAACAGATATCCCTGTTTATACTGGGGCAAGGCCTCAGGTAAAATTTAAGACACTCCAAATTGACAGGAAAACAGGGGGCCTAGCACTGCCAAATCCTCAGAATACTACTGCCCAAATGAGATACATTGTCCTATTGGTGCCCCCCGGAGTATCAAGCAAGATGGAAAACACATTGAGCTAATTCAGGGGTCCAATCTCAACCTCAGGCCAGGCTAGGTTGAAATAATATACAGACCAAAAGTGAGAAAGTTCCATTTGAGAAGAATCAAAAAAACACAAATTGAAAGAAGACCGTAACTTCTGATTTGGCCTTCTCAGAAGGTCTGGAACAAAAGGAATAATCATGAGGGAAAAACATTAAAACTTTTGAAGAACGTAAAGGTGAATTTAATTTAGACATGTTCAGCTATTTACATGCTAAGACATGTCTATGCCATACAGAAATTAAAAAAGGAATTTCAGCAGAAGGTAATGAAGGGATTGAAGTGTTGACAGGGGCATACAAACAAACCCCCTCTAAGATTGTTTCCCAAACTACAGTAGTTTACAAAGCTGAAATGGAAGAATATCACTATATGTTAAATTTAAATTAGAGATGGGAACGATCTGATCCAATATCGGTATCTGTATGTTTGTATATTTTTGCTGTGTTGTTTTACTACAGCCTCATGTAACCTAACACATAATACCAACAACAACAACAATATTAATAATAAAAACAATAATAATAATAATCATAATCATCATAATAATCATAATAATCAAAAACAAAGAGCTCTGGTATCGGAATCAGTATCGATATCGGCAGATATACAAATTCCGGAATCGGAACGAACTGAAAGGATTGGTGCATCTCTAAATGGGAACTAGAATGAACATTAAACGGTCGAAGAGTGATTGGCTTTCCATGTGTAGAACTCGCATGTAAAAAGGGACATCAAAAGGAGCTGGTTGGAAATTTGACCCTCCAAAGCAGGATGGTGGCTGGACATTGTAAGGGAAATATACTCTGTGGAAAAACTGACTCATTATCTAAGGAATAAAGCAGGGGACCCATGAACAATGCTTGGGAAAATAGACCGCATACAAGAGAAAAAATGGGGTCGTTTCTCAGCTAGTCTGAAAAAGAATGAATCAAAGGTTGTAGCAAGTAGTACCCCCCCCCCCCCCCCCCCCCTTTACTTTTTTTTTGTCATTAATGATGTTTTGTTGTGGATTTTGTTCAGTGTAAAAATAACTGAAAAAAGTGAGTATGTAAATACAATAAAACAGAAATCCTGTTTTTTTACAGTATTTCCGAGTGCTGGGGGGGTCTATGGGGGGGACAGGCTGTTCCTCTGTAGAGACGGGTGTGTTGTGAGACAGGGGCAGCAGGTTGTGGTTAGTCAGGGTGCCCCCTACAGTCTGTGGGTGTACAGCAGTCCACCAGGGGTGTTGCCTGAGATGGAGATACCCATGTCGTAGTTCGATGGAGGCATGGTCTGCTGGACAAAGACACAGAAACAAAGGAGGATTTGACGAGCACTGTGTGGAAACAGTGGCCGCTAGTTGCTACAAGAGCTATATCACACATTTCAGTTATTTTTAAACGTGCGGTAATCTAATTAATACATAGGAAATCAAAGTTAAATCTAGAATTTGAATAGTAAGATCTACAGTTAAATTACATGTTTGTTTATTTTTTTTTTACCATCTGTGAAGAAATAACTTTACTTTTATTGTGAAGCATATTACTGTACCAAATGTGTTTATATTATGCTATATAAATGTGCTATATAATGCTATATGAATACAATTTGCATTTAATTTCCAAAGTGCCCCGGGCCAACATGCATTCACTGAACTGACAATATTTTCTGTCATTGGTCACATTAGACATGCTATAAAATATGTATAGTATTCATCCACAGCCAGAGGCTTACAGTTGAATAAATGGTGGAGACAGATTAACTAGTCTAGTAGCTTTGGCTTAGCCTGGCAAGCCAGACCCACATCAGAAAGATGTATGGTCTGGCACAGCTCCATTGGCAGTGTGGGCCGGGATAAACGGTTGTCTTTCAAGTTCCCTCTGCACGGTAATAGGATAGCGCTACAACCAATCAGATGCGCTACAACCAATCAGAGGCAACGAAGAAGGTGACGTAGTCAGAGCCGTCGCTCTGACTACGTAATTAATCAAACACTCCGAATACATATTTATTTCGAGGAAAGGACTAAAGTGCCGTTCTTTGTTCTTTTCTCAAATAAAATGTTAACTTCAAGTCTTGAAGAGTCGCGGCCAAAGCCGACTCGAAAGACAGCCGTTCGCCAGCAGCAGCAGCCATTGTTTACCTCTAACACGGAACCGTCGCAACTCTGTCGACATGGTAGCCCAGCTTTCGACTCCGCCCCTCACGCTGTGATTGGTCTGACATACTTTGTGTTTCCAGCACCAAAAAGCCGACGGAGCCGTGCTAGACCTACCTAGCTGCCAAATAAATTTGCTGCCGGGGGTGTCTAGAGTTCTAGGCTAGCTATGGCTATGAATGCAAATGAATAACTAGTAGTAAAACACGAGTCATGTATCTCACACAGAGTCTCTGCCTGCTGATCATGAGGTCGATGTCGTCATTTATCTTGCGGTACTTGTCGTCTGACTCTGGGCTCTGGCCGGCAGAGTCGTCTGCCTCAATGTCCGGGCTGTCGCAGCCACTCAGGCCCTTCTTACGCAGGGTCTGGGAAGGGGGGGGGGGCAGTGAAGAAGGAGTTACAGAAGTGAAGACGGACGAAAGGAAAGTAAGAAAGAGAGAATGAGAGAAAGAATAAAAGACAGAAGGAATGAAAGAATGAAATCAACAAAGAGGGAAATATGAGAGAAAAATGTCACAAAAAGAACAACAGAAGGAAATAAATAAAGAAGGAAAAAGAAAGAAAGAAGAACAAAAAAAGAAATTTTGATTTAGAAAACAAATTCTTTGGGTTTATAGCTAGTTTGAAATGTAAAATGACAGTAGGTACATGGAACATCATAGGGAATTTATTTTGTTGTGAAGGAGAAATGTACACACACACAAGGGGGCGCAATCGGAAAGGTTTCCACAAAACTAGCTCAACAAGCAAGTGCCACGATTATACAGTGAAATAGGGGATTTCATAGGGGTATGTATGCAGTTTTGAACAATCCAAAAGTACTATAGTAGCACTAACTTTTTTTTTTTAAACTCAAGTCCTACATGAACACGTGTGACTGATTGAGAATGAATTGAGCATTCAATAATATTTGGTGTATGAATAGGAGCTCCCATCTCTTCATCTCACCCAGTTTCATGGCATTCACTAATCATAGCGTATCGCAATCTTAAAAATACAACGCGGCATTTAGGTGCATCTAACAGTACACGAGTGTAAGCGCTTGCTGACCTGCCTCAGCAATGTACAGCCTGTGGGACACACACACACACACACACACACACACACACATTCACTCAGCCACATGTCAGCACCACACACTAGCCTAGCGTCGCTAGCCCAACCATCTTAGTCACGTCCACCTGTTGTGCTTATTGGCAGCAGAGAAGAGTGCGGCTCAGCCCAGCCACCGCCAATACCAGCCCCAGTTCTGGGGGACTACCGTAGAAGGACATCTCCCACACCGCGACACCCCACACCGCTCTCCCCTACCCCTGCTGCATGCTAGGATCTATGATAACTTTCACCCATCGATTCCTTCATGGAACTATCAGTCATAACTGTTAACAGACCCACAGAGGAGCATCACTGAAACACGTGCCCACTTATTTTATACAGTCTATTATAAGTCTAGGACACACAGTCTAGGACAGAGCGAGAGAGAGAGAGAAAGTGTGCGTTGCGTGTATGAGGGATATATGTGTGTGTGTGTGTGTGTATGTATGTTTTGTGAGAGGAAATGTATGTGTTTGTGTGTGTGTGTGTGTGTGTGAGAGAACGTGTGTGTGTGTGTGTGTGTGTGTGTGATGTGGTGTGTGTGTGCGCGCGCGCGTGCACATGGTATGTATGTGTGTGG